>JANEYF010005969.1:0-227500 GCA_029963845.1 Rhamnusium bicolor
GATCGCTAGCGATTTCCCATTTTAAAAATACAGTAAATAGTACCAACATTAGTCACATATTACATTTGATACATCCAATATTCGATCCAATACCTGCATTCAAAGAAAATTTGTGCTAAAGCATTATTAGTAATTTGTTATAATTAGAGATCGCGAGGTGTCGATAAATTCCAGACGACTTTTTACTTACGTATGTAGGTATGTAGATGGAATATTAATTATATTGTAAACACCTAATGAAACATTCCCAAACATATAAAAATGGAAACAAAACATTCAATTTTTATCAGGTATTTATAAAACGTCTATGTGGATAACACGTATGTACGTACGGGTGGGCAAATTTCGATGATTGTTAAGGTAACTCGGTAACTGTAAGAGATATAAAAATGGAAAACACATTCTCAATCTCTTGTTTTGAGACAAATTCACTGGCGAAAATAAAATTTGCTATCGTCTTTTGTTTTCGAGTTATAAACAAAAGTTCGATTTTTCAACTTTTTAGACACATGTCAATATCTTGGTTGTTTGTAAAGTTATGAAAAACAAGTTTTACATTCTTTAGGCACTTTTTTTCTGTATAATACAGTGACGTCGAGAAAATTAAAAAAAAAAAATGCAATTTCGAGTTATGGCATAAAGTTGTATTTTTTAAATAGGAATCATAGTTGCCTATGGTTCAGTTAAAAAAGGGATTTTTTTTCTCTTTCAAGCTATATATCATATGTGGGGTCGCTTTTGATGTGTAAGTATTTAATAGCGAAAATAATCTTTTAGTAGATTACTTTTTGCGTTTTTTATATTTATTCCAAGTAGGCTGTGTGTCATATATGACAGTGTTTTTCTGTTTTGTCAGTAAATTGCATATTAATAATTTTATTTCCGTCATAATTACACCCCATTTAATCGTAAAAGTGAAGATGTCTTATGAAAACTACGAGAAATACGATATGCTGGAATGCTTTATTCAAAGTAATAACAATGGTGATATTTCATCCGAAATATATTTCAATCGCTATCCAGAAAGAAGACAACCTATTAAAACTATTTTTAAGAGGTTAAAAGAACATCTGATTAATTGTGAGTCCTTCAACAAGCCAAAACCAAAAAATTGCAAAGAATTTTCAACAGGCATAACGAGCACTATTGGTCTGATATGAACCCTCACCGTACCGTTGACGTGCGATCTCAGGAACGCTTTTGTTTTAGTATGGTGTACTCTATGTAGCAATCGTGTTTTAACATATATATCAAGAAAATCTTAATAGCCAACGGTACTACAAAATCTTAAACCAGAAAATTATTGAGAAATTTATGGACATTCTACCCTTAATCGAGGCAAGAAATCAGTTCTTGGTGCACCACCTCATAATATCAGAACCGTTTCAGAGTTATTAAATACCAATTTTGGAAATAACTGGATGGGAAGTAACGGACTAGTGAGGTGGCCACCACGATCAACTGACTTAACGCCACTGGATTTTTCTTTTGGGGCCACATTAAAAACAAATTATACAAGAAAAACAGTAGCGACATAAATAAACTCGGACAAAATTTTATAGACTGTATGAATTCCATTTCAAATCTTCATATTTATAATGCAGTTCAGAGTGTTATGAAAAGTGTAATTTATGTCTCGAACATAACGGACATTAGTTTGAACATTTACTTTAATTTGAATTATTATTTTGTAATTATAATGTATTATTAAATTAGATATAAATATCTGATTTTTCTTGGCTTGAAGGACCCACAATTAATGAGATTTTCTTTTAATGTCTTAAAAATAACTTTATTAGGTTTATTTCGGATGCAATATCACGCATTTTTGAAATATCAATGTTTCATTAAATTTTAAACCACTCTCTCTGTATTAACACGCCTTTGATTGTTTTCCTAATAAAAACTATATAAAAATAAAGCTACAAATTTCTTGAAATTCAGTTAGCTTTCAGAAAATTTCGATTACCTCCTGAAATATTAATATTACAATTTTAATCGGCTGCTTATAACATTTTTATATATACCTACCTAGGTACAACCAAATAGGTAAAAGGTAACCTCTTTACAGACTTAATTTTGTTTTTCCCATTAATCACTTTATCCGGTGACAATGGAAATACCTAGAAATTGGTTCTAGACACGAATCTAGGTATTATACATTGATTTTGAAAAATTTATTTAAGTTCACTTTTATTATAATCTGAAAATTGATTATGTTTAAACGAAATCGGTATTTTATCGAGGATTTTAAACTTTTGGCATAACTGGTGTGAAATAATTTATTTGTGATTACTTTGGAAAATCCTCGCTTTATTTATAATCAGTAAATTAATTAGAAATGGGATTCCAAAATCATTAAATTTATAGAATTAACTCTTAAAATTTAATACATATGTATAATGAAAATTAACATGTTTAATGAAATCATTTTGTCATTATTTAAAAACATTTTTTATTGATAAGAATGTCATGTGTTTAGTGCAATATAAAAATCTCGATAAAAATATTGTTTTTACAATTGTAATTATCTTTTAACATTGATAACATAACATAAATATAAACATAATACCAATTAGGTATATTTTGAACACAAAGAATTTAATATGGGTATTGTAGATACCGGTACCAATTTCAATAAAATACCTAAGTAAGTGTTAAATAGAGAATTATTAGCCAGTCTTAGAATTTCCTGTTGTCTATACAAATTCAACAATATATGATTATGTGTTATTCTGCATTTTTACCTTTAATAAGTTTAAATTAACATTAATGTAGTTATTAGTATTGACCATGTTACCATCATAATTTACTGAATATTTTCAAGTTTATCTCGTGTTTTAACAACTTAAATAATATCTAATATGGCCAGCACATAACTATCTTAAACCAATGTACATCCCGATCTAAAGAAATCATTTTAATTTAGTTCCTACCTTACCCAAATTAAATTTTAAAACCCTAGCTTGAAATATTTCATAAAACATTTTAAATAATTAATTATCAGTATCCCTCGATACAGTCAATAATTTAGATTATATCTTAATATGTTTTTCTTATTAACGTATTGACATTTTTATAACTAAATTAGACATTTCAAATGTCAACTGCCAAGTTTATCCTAACCATTTTATGAAGGCAGATATGTAAAAAATTTCAGTTTACGTCAGCTTTATTTAAATATTTGAAAAATATATTTTATTGGCTTGATAAATAGACCTGAATTATAATTCTTCGAGGTTTTTTTTGTAGTCAAATACAAAAAAGATTGGGTCTAGTGGACCTCCTTTCAGTAGGTCAATTTTGCTCATCGCCGAATTTATTACTGTGTTTGGCCTTTACAACGTGTACCAAATTTGAATACATTTTATCTCAAAAACTGTGGCTACTATGGCGATACGTACATAGATATATACTACAGACATACAGATTTTTTTGAAGTTATGTTTTTTCATCATAATTCGTTAAAATTCGTCCAGAAATGCAATACAAATTTTTAAATTTTTTTTCTGTACCTTTTTTTTCTTTCACTCATTATGACTCTTCTGATGGTACCATATTCAACAAATTTAATGGGTCAGTTAAAATGTTGTTGAAGATCTTAACTGTCAAATTTGAGAATTCTCCCAATCGTATTTTATGAGTTATCTTGGATATGTACATACATACATACATTCACACGCACAAACACACACACGAGCCGACAGACATTCAGAAAATAGTCAGAATAGATTCAGGAGCGTTCAAAACATAAAAATCTCGAGGTCGAAAAAAAATCATGATTACTATACTTCCTTATATTAGGTATAAAAAAGTAATATAAATAGCACGTTTATAGCCCAACCATATCAATAAAATACTAATTCAAAATCCATTGCTGCTATTCGAACAAACCAAACGAATGAAGATTTACTTTGTGTACCTACCAATAATTTCATGCATGGCGAAAATTTCATCAATTTATCCCAGCTGATACTGTTATTTTCCCTGTCATCAATACGTTTTCTATAGGTTTTACAGCTCCCTCACAGAGTTCATTTGTTTGATTTGCAAACTCGGGTTTGTACCTAACAAACCAGAGCTGACAAAGGACCTGTTATATCGTACATTTGATTGGGGATATTTTATTTTTCTTTCATTGTACACATACTTCGACTTATTTATACGGTTTCTTAGATAAATTTATCCAAAAAGAAGGAATAACTGAATAACACCTACATAAATAAAAAAAAGTATGAAGTAGGCAGAGACTTATTGACGAGCTGCCGGATATTTTCCTGTTGCTATGTTAATATACACATAATAAACATAAATCAGGTATTTTCGAACTAAAAAGAAAATAAAAAATATGCCTTCTGTGATTTTGTTCCTCTCTTTTTATGCATATATTATACATATCGTTCTATTCGTTCTTCTGTTAAAAATGGCCGACAACGTTGTACATAAAATATAGCAAGAACTCATAATAAACATTAAAAAAAAGAATAATGTATATTTCATTAAATACGAATTTGATACATGAACCTATATTTTTTTTAACAATACGACATAAAAACTAACCTCATATTTGACGCCGGCAAGTCTTAGCCAAGATTCAACTTTAAGACAAAAAGGCGAGATGGATGGTAATAGTGGTGTACGAGAAAATTGGTACAAATAGACCACATCCTTTTCGAAATTTGTCTTATGCACTACAACTTTTGGTGGTGCTGGTTCCTTTTCCTTGGTGGCGGCAGGCGCGTCCCCGGCATTCTCTTGTTTGCCAGCAGCTTCCTCGGCTTTGTTATCAGCCGGGATCTCCTCTTTAATTTCTTTTGTCTCGGGTACCGGCACGTTATTTTCAACTTCAGTAGCCATTGTTAATTCAGTTAATATTATTATATTTTTGAGAAACACTAACAAAACACGCAACAGCACACGAGTACAACGAACACAATAACAGACAGCTCGACGTGCAAGACCGAAGTGGTAGCACAGAAATGTGAGGGGACTGAGCTGGGCGAGTCGTATTTGTGACGTCACTCTTCGGCTTGGCAAAAGCGACGCGGGCCGCTTTCACCCCCACCCTCGCACAGTGCCTTGTTGCCATGCACATGCACTGAGCCCCACCCTTAAACATCTCTTGTGTTGTGGACATTGACCCATCTGACTTCACTGCATTCAGATTTAAAAGGTCTTCATTCCAGTCATTTCTTATATAGGGTGTTACCAATTTACAGGACCACCGAATTTTATTATGGATGAAGAAATCAGTGGCGGCTGGTGAAATTTAGGCTGTCATATATTAGTATTGCAGCATGGGACCCAAGCGATACTTTATAAGACATAACTATTGACTAAATGATGAAGTTTTGCAGAAAGAAAAATTGAAATTTGTGAAAAAAAAATTGTGTGCCTCACCAGGTTATTTTTTTTAACGATTTGTAAAATATTTGCAAAACATTTTTCTTCAGAATCAGATGGAAATATATCGACAGATTCCAAATTTCATTAAAAAATATTGCTTTTTATGAAGTTACACCTTTTTGAAATTTTATTTTAGATTCATTTTTCACTGCAAATTTCAAAAAGTTGCAACTTTGTAAAAAAATCAATATTTTTTTTATGAAATTTTAAATCTGCCGATTTTCCACCCGATTCTGGAAAGAAATTTTTACAAATATTTTACAAATTGTTTAGAAAATAACCTGGGTAGGCACACAATTTTTTCAACTTTTTTCGCAAATTTCAGTCGTAATTTCTTTCCTGCAAAACTTCTTCATTTAGTCTTAATAGTTATGCAAATATTGCTTAGGTCCCAAGATATGACATAAATTTCAGTAATTTTACCAACCGCCAATGGATGAAATGTATACGAGATGGAAAACAGGACAGTTTCTATATTGGCATAGTATTAGTGAGTGATAAGTGTATCCCTCTGGTGGTCAGTGCCACTATCCGTCAGACATCACTGATGTCTTAGTGACTTATAGCGACCTGCAAAGCAGGTATTAAGAGTTGTGACCTCTAACAAAGAATAAGATTTACAGGAAACAACTACTCAACGGAGAAAAACCCCGACCTGCATTGAATTAAACCTGCAAGTCTTGTTGGTAGCTAAGATCATTTGTCAATTCCTCACTAGACATAGGCCGGTTTCGAACTTGTTATGTTCTCGTCAGTATGCCAGAAGTAATGGACACATTAAATTCGGTGAATGTGATATCACCAGAGGCATAATGAATGAAAGAAGAGGTATAATTTCGGGAAAAAATTTTTAATTTTTTTATTTAATTTCTGGACGAATCTCGACGAATTATAATGAAAAAACATAACTTTATGGAAAATAATCTGTCTGCATGTCTCGCAATAGCAGCCACAGTTTTTGAGATAAAACTTTCAAATTTGGTACACACATGTTCTAAAGGCCAAAGAAAATGAAAATTTGGTGACAAGCAAAATTGGCCAGCTGAAAGGAGGTCCACGGGAGTCAAACTTTTTGTATTTGACTTTACAAAATATATATTCTTGATAAAAGATTACTATATCAAGCCAATAAAATATATTTTCCAAGTACTTAAATAAATCTGATGTAAACTGAAATTTTGTACACATTAGACCTCATAAAATGGGGTTAGGATAAATTTGGCAGTTTGACACTTGAAATGTCTAATTTAGTTACAAAATGTCAATGTCAATAAGAAGAAATTATTAAAATATATGAGATGAATAATTATTATTGACAGTATCGAAGGACGCTGACAATTAATTGTTTAAAATTTTAACGAAATATTTCAAGGGACGCTTTTAAAATTTAAGTGAGGTAAGTGAAGAATTAAATAGAATGATTTTTTTAGATCAGGATGATATATACTGGTATAAGAAAGTTATATGCTAGCCACATCAGATATTTTGGTACGAATATCTAGACGAAAAGCTCACCTTTTTATGACAATATAATAAAGGTATTACTTTTTGTTGTGGTTTTAGGCGACTACTTTTCCCGGCCAAAAGGTTCTTTTCGTCCTAGGACGAAAATACTTTTCGGACGTAACAAGTCCGGAAAGTGATATTTTTCTAAACCAGTAGACAAGATTCCGGCGTGAGCCGTAGGCAAGTGCCGAAAGTCTGTGAGTCCAGAAAAAACACTTTCCGAAAAGGAAACTTACTCTATGCTAATAATAATAGTAATTAATTTTTACATATTTTAATATTAATGGTTCAATTATTACAGGTACTTATATTATGTTTTCTATATCGCTTTCGCTGCTACTTTCCATAATTTCGGCTTAAAACGACTTATTCAGAAATCGTGTAATAAATGACGATACAACTAAGCGTTGTTACTTGATTGCTATGGTAGCCTTTAAATGTAAGTTTCTCTGCGCGTAGGATTTTTTTGATTATTCGATTAATCTGACATGTCAATTACTAGTTGTTAAAAATACTTTTTACTTTCCAGACTAGTCCAAAAAAATGCTACTTTCGAAACAAAAAAAATGTCCCACAAATGGATGTTTTCGGGACGGTTGTCGAAAAACAATTATGAACAAAATAATGGATACCATAAATAAATGAAACAAATTATGATATTCTTGTGTCAACGTGACGTGAAGTCGATTACAATCAGATTTTTCAATTAAAATAAGTATAATAAATAAAAATATAATATTTTCTTCTTACAATCGAATAAAAAATTGTATATAACACACGGACGAAAATGTTGTTCGTATTCATACGGTTGCCGAACTCGGATGCGCCTCGTCCGGTAATTTTCTGTAATCGTACGAAAAACTGAATTTTTCGTCCTTGTGTAATAATAATGCTATCGATTATTCGAAGTGGGCCCTGGATGCGGTCGGGGATGTCAATCTAACATGGGAAGCACAAGGCATACATAATACACAGAAAGAGAATGGGGATGTCCCATTATATTAAAAGTTGGATTTATTTTTATTGTGTATGATTCTACACTATTTATGTAATGAGTATACATAAGTGGTTGGATTTTTAAAACAATTTTAACTACAAAAAAAATTTATAAAAGTTTGAATTAATTTAAAATTGCCGCCAGTTAATCAACCAATGAAACAATGCGCCCTGTGATATGGTCGAACCTATGTTGCAATATTTTCTTTATTAAATTATTGTTTTGGTAGCCGAAAACTATTTGAGAATATTTGTGATTTTGAACGATTTCGTGAATTTGTACATTAATTTTTGTGTTATGTCAAACATTTTCAAGATTGTTTTAATTTGGATACAAAATAAAAGGTAAGTATTTACGTCTTTTTGAACTTAATGTACATATTATATAGGGTGTTTACGAACTTGGGAATATTTTTAATAGGAGGTAGTTCTTGGTAAAAGAAGACGTTTGCTAAAAATTTATCTTCGTAAAAGTTCCTCAGAAGTGGCAGAAGTAAATATTTTATATAGTACACCAAATTGTTTGAGACCCGCTGACCTACTGAATTCTATCTAGCCACAGACTACTGCGAAGCTAACCTTCGATCATCATCATTCATCACCATTCATCATGTTTATGATCGAAGAAGCTAACCGTCTGCAAAAGTCATGGCAGTGTTGCCAAATTTTATCTCAGTGACATATTTTATCTTTTTCAATTGTTTTAAAGAATCCAACTAAAGATTAAAAGATTTTCACACAATTGATTGATTGATTGATTGATTTACATTTTTTCACATCAAATTTGTTATTTTTCATAATATCTGTGTTTTTGTGGAAATACTCGTACAAATAAAATATGGGAAACTCAAAATATTTACATCTTTGTGAGCATTGTACAATTTAAAAAAGGAAATATAACCAATCTATTATAATAAATTATAGTGAAGGAATCTCTGATATTGAGAGTGGTAATTGAACTTATTCTTACCTTTGCAACAAGCTTCTCTTGTGGGAAATTCCTTAAAGGACTTCCTTTACGCGACCACATAAACACACACAATTCTTTTTTTTTATGTAGGCACTACACTCAAAAACTAAATAATTAACAATATTTCCATGTATAAAATTTGGAAATACATCACTATATGTAGTGAAGTCTTCTTTTTGAAGGTATAAAAGCATCTAAACAAATATGGATGGCACTTTTTCCATATCACGAGACAATTCCCTAAAATACAAACTCGTCTCTAGTTTGAGCACACAAAATTAATAAAATAAAACAATAAGAATTGTTTTAAATGTTCAATAACCATTAATATTAGTTTTTACAACTGCATTATACGCTTAAAACAACACATTTTGTTAACTAGGCGACACATGCGCTATTCGATTACAGCTGATGGGAGTTTCGATACATGTTCACTTCACATACAAACACACAAAGATTTTATTTTTGGTTTCCCTATGCACAAACAAAAGAAATACGTTGTGAGTTCGTGTGTGGTAAATCTTTACGCATTTTAAAAATTACCATTTGATTTGACATACAGACACAGATTCACGGAATTCACAGACTACGTACAGGTCTGCAAGCAAACCTGCAGATTTTAATATCCCTAAATTACAAACAACGTTCACCATGGTATTCAATAGAATTATTCGTAAAGTTTACACAGGGTCGGACTGGACTCATTCGGCCCCACAGGCAACAGTAATTTTCCCCTATGGCCTACTCACTTCCCCCAAAAAAGATCTATCGTTTTCAGGATACAAAGAAAATATGTACTTGAAATAAATACGATAAAAATTAATGTTTTTATTATTGTTTATTACTAGATAAATAATAAATTCGAACATAAAAGTAAATATCGCAAGGAACAATAATTCAAAAATAAAAAATAGTTGGATTTGTACATTGTAAGTACAGGGTAAAAAAAAATAACACAAATAATATATCTTAGGGCTAAAACAATAGGCTATTTTCTTAACCTAGCTATAACCACATCTCATTTCTTATTTGGTATTTTCAAATTTTAATATAGCAGAATAACATAATTATAAACTTACTTCATCATTAATTAATTATCTATAAATACTTAATTGTAGAATTTTTGCATGAACGGGAATAAAACAGTATTTTACTGCCTCAAAACAGGGAGTATAACAAGCATTTATTTCCTTGGGATTTAAAGTCGCCATGGAAACCAATGAACAGTATAAACATAATATAACGTCAACATTTTTATTATGTCCAACTTATAATGGTAGAAAGAACGAAAGAATAAGAATCAAATATAAACCATAAAATATAACTTATTTCAAATTAAAATTAATATTAATAGGGTAATTTTCACTGAGCGTAATATTTGGTAATTAGTAATATTTAGTAATATTTAGCAATCTAAATGTCAAACAGAAATAAATAAAAAATAATGTCAAATCGACAATTAAGTGCAAGGATACCTAACACTGACGTAGTTTCCCACGAAACACGAAACACTATAGCACCATATACTGCACTCACTGACGATGATTAGAACCGTTTTAAGCATCTCCACATGATACCAACTTGGATGATGAAATGAGTGTCCAGTGCAGTATATAGTTTTTCTTTTCTTTTTTGGGATTTACTACCACATGAATGAATTCTTCGTTATCTAAAAAATATAGTTAGTTACCCAGTATATTACTGGAAAAATAAAGCTTGAAACTTGACATATTCTAAAAAAAGATAAATAACTTTGAAAAAGGAAACAGATTCGCTTTCCGAAACGTTAGGGAATTATATTATTATTTTTGTGTCTCATATTAGTTGTCAAAAAACACCCTCCGACTAATTATTTGACGTAAAGTCACAAGCGCAGAGATTTATTTTTCCAGTAACATACTGGGTAACTAACTATACTTTTTAGATATCGAAGAATTATTCATGCGATAGTAAGTTCCAAAAAAGAAAAAGAAAAATTTAAAGAATGCCACAAATAACGTTTAGGCAGTATATGGTGTTTAAAAAGTTTTAATCATAGCCAGGTGATGCCAACTTGGTTGGCGAAACGTGCGTCGAATGCTGTATATGATGTTTTGGTGTTTCGTGGAAAACTACATAAGTGTTATCTTCACACAAAGGTTTCTACCCACTTCAGGACAAGAATACCTAAAAAGCTTGAAGGCCAATTACTATTCTTTAGTTTTTATATTTCATTTTTTTTGCAATAAAAATTGTGCCCGCTTATGGAAAAATGTTGTATGTACCTCAGGAGTAAAGTGTGTTTTAGTCCCTAGCATGAATGCTGGGACTGCAACAATAAAAAATTGTATAATGCATAGAACGCCTGGGGAGGTGTAGTCTAATTTACTTTACAGAACTGAGAAGCGCCCAACTAATAACCTCGCTAATATGGAATAGATGGCGCTACTAGTGCTGATTTTACATCTTTCAGCTTCTTACGAATCGTTGCTTACACTAGTAAAGAGTAAACCATTTGTACTAGCTGGCGCCTGGGGCTAGACAAATATTTTTGACTTTGTTAATGAAAAATAATTTCGAAAAAAGGAAAAGGAAAAATACATTGTTTCAGTTTGCAATTTGGCCACCCAAAAGTATTTAGCACCGTTGGTAATTGCCGATCTGCCGAATGGGTCAGTCCGTCCCTGAGTCTCTACACTATACGCTTAAGGAGATTGGACATTTGCGAATCAAAAATTCTGGGTACACCAGGGACGACGCCATTTTGAACTAGGAATGTCATTCAGGGCTTATTGTTTGGTTTTTTGTAGTTATAGTGCGATTTCATTCATTATATGAATTTTTTGCAACTTTCTATGACTACAATAGGATATTTATTAAAATATACAAAGTATTAACTGTGTAGTGAAAATAATACATTTTTTATTAACTGCAAATTATATTTGGTACTTTCATAAAAAGCATTTGAAAACAATTTTCTTGTGCAGTGAAGGAATGTTCTAACGTAAAACGTTTTAAACCTAAAAGGATCACTTTTCATAGGTACTTTAGTTTTGATCTGTTATTTTTTTCAGTTCTACAAATTACGCGTTTTTAATTTCCTAAAGGAGAGATATTGGAGAAGTGATCGGAAGTTCTTGTGAAAGACGAGCACAGGCAGTGATCGGAGAATAAATTTATTTGCTCCAAACACTTCAAAGAAGGTGATTTTATAAAATTTGGACATACGTTTTCCTGAAAGCTGATGCAGTGCAAAATTTGCAACTCACAAAGGAAACTGCGACAGAAATTCGTGGGTCAAAATATTTATGTTGCATCTACAAGTGAACAAAGGAAAAATAAGGCTACAACAAGTGTCAGCTGTTACTGACGACGTTTCACTAATGAGACAATCGTCCTATTTTAGTTCTACACAGACATCTTCATGATGACACTGTTCGATCAGGAATGAGATTGAAGTTAAAAAAGGCCTTTGGTGTAAGATATTGCTTAAATATAATAAGGTACATGTATTGTTAATCTATATACTTAATTTTAGCAAAATTAATTGTTGACGATACTGACAGTATCACTAAAAGGAAGAGAGTTAAGTTTATTAAAACTATTCATAATTATGGGTAAGTTTTTTACATAAATAAGTACTTCATAAAATTGTCATTAAATAAATTATTTCACTGTTTCACCTGGGAAGATTAAAAAGAAATATATTGAATTACGAAAGTTGAACGGAAGTCCAGAAGAAATTTATATTCTGCCACGAAAACTATAAAGAATCTGAAAATGAAAAATAACTACCTTGAAAACAGTTGTGCAAGAATGTTATTTAATCACCCATAATAACTAGTAATTTTATAATGTTTACAACTATATTTTTTACTAGGTTAATTTTAACCTACTTTTGGTATGTATACAATATTTCAGTATAGGTAACATTTTTTATTTCCTTATTTACTCTGTATTTCTAAATTTATTAGAGAACAAAATAAAATATATTTTAAGTTCAGTTTTGTTTAACATTATTTATTATAATAGCTGTTTATGTAACAAGTCCATAATATAAGGCTTTATTGGACAAGTCCAGTTTACATCTGAGCGAGCGTAGTGACCAAGGCCATAAAGAGGATGAATTCAATAAAGCATTATTGTGGAGGAGTTGCATATAAAGCTTTATGTTCGACTGCTAAAATTGGCTCATTATGAGGAAACATTCATTTTATAAATTTTGTATCTATTCTATGAGAAAAGAGTGAAGTGTGCTGTGTACTGTTTATGACACAGTTTTGCAGCCATGAAGTACCTCTTTATAGTACTAGTAAAATAAGGCTACTTTATTCTACTAATATTGTAAAGAGGTACTTTATGGCCGCAAAACTATGTGATAAACAATACGTTATAACGTAGTTGTACATATGTAAATATCTTTTTGAATTAATGAAATCCTAAGATTTTATGAATTAACATAATAAGTATTAAATTTTAGTTCAGCTGTTTGTGGAGTCCACGAAAATATTAATGATATATAGCTGAAAATTAAAAACCGTTTCGCGGAAGTCTCACTTTTGCGCCTGATTTCATAAAAAAGTTCATCCAAAAGTGAGAAAAATCTATAAATGCAATAAGGAAAATTCTTTTTGTAATAAGGAAAATTCTTTTCATAATAAGTGAAACACTTGCATTGTCTACCACTTCGTCATTACAGCCGAACACATTTAACGAAGTTCTACTTTTTTTGTATTCGACACTCTCATCAACCATCTCACATACGAAGGGAAAAACGAAATTGAGAATTCTCACAGATGTATATGAATGAATCTTCTCCGTTACATTCCCCAATATCTCAAATTGTAGGAATTGTGGTGGAACATTCAGGAAGTAGACATATTAATAGAAAAAGAAAACAATTCAAGATGGAGCACAACATAGTTATTCGTAAGTATTCATTTTAGAAATATCTCGTCCCATTAGATGAGACCCAATTGCGTTTCTGTTAGTATAAAGAAATGATATTGTTAAACTCTCATTTATGACTGAATGGTATTCCATAAAATATAGTTGAATTGTAATCATAAATTATGTAAACATAATTTTTTTTAGGTTTAGTCCTGGGTACAGGTTCTAACAAGACCGAGGATATATCATAAACATAATTTTAGTTTTTAAAAGCAACAATTAATTGTTATTGTAAAATTAGACTGCATAATTTAGCAAGTACACAACAGTTCTTCAAGGTGATGGATGCAGTAAGAAAAAAATTTAGTAAATTAGTATTATATCTGCATCAGTGAGTGTATACAGTCGAACTTCTCTAACTCGAACCTCCTAAATCCCTCAGGACTGTTCATGTTAGAGAAAATTTTAATTAAAGAAAATATTTCTAACGAATTATATGTCAAGGGCACAGAAATATATTTGAGTTACAGAGAAGTGTACATTTATCTTAATCATTTTGTAAAATTGCACATCAATTTGAAATTGGGGGTTTTAACTAATAGCCCTGAACTCTGATGCTGTTAATAATTACCGTTGTATATTTATTAGACATTTTGTATTTGATAAACGATGTTTTTACATCTATAAGAAATATAAATCTACTTTTACACGGCTTAACTACACCCTCTTTAAGTTAGGGTTGATTTATTCTCATTGAGCTAGCAAAAGAAATTAATTTACATAAATGTTGAACAATAGAGTTCTGTAAATTATTCTTAATAAATGATTATGTTATACAAGTTTAATTGAGAACGGGCACAAATTAAATTTTATGAATTTTACTATCAGGTTGAGTTGAAAGCGATGGCTAGATTTGCCTGGTAAATAGTGTTATATTATTAATATTATTAACACTGCATACTGCATTTACCTACACAATAAGTAAGTAGAGTTGACATATCGGTCCGCAAGTCATGGGAGGTGCCAGGTAGAGAAATACCCAAATACGTAAGCGAGACTTGTTTACTATTTTAGCAAAGACTAACATTTGATTTTAGTCTATTGTTATGCCTCGTGGCGTGTACAACCTAATTTATTCCTGTCCGTTGTATTGTTGATAATTTTATTTGTTGTATTTTATTCTTGTTATTAATTTAATAATAAAGTATGTCAGACCTGCACAAGGGTAAAAAAGGCTATACGCTGACAAAGTAAATAAATTTATCAGTGAATTCCCAATGCGAATTCCAATTTAATCAGCTTTATTTCCTATTTATATTTGTAATTAAGGCTACTTCTTATTTATTTCATATATAAATATATAAAAATAAACAAACAATACAACATGAGGGACAAAGTTGACAAAAAATGGTATCCAGCCAGGACAACAATATCGTCCAGGTACGGCTAGGCCCTCCTGGTTGCCGGTGTGGCAGCTCATGTCATTCTTCACCTTTTATCATGGTGCATGGAGACATTTTCCTGCACAGAAACAAATAATGCATGATTCATAAAACAAAAAAATTTTAATAATTAAAAAAGTAAGTTTACAGAGAATATGTGGGTGATTGTATGTATAGTTGAGGAAACCTATATTGTGACGGGACGTCCGGGGTAAGACGCTAAGGAACGCAGAGCCGGATTTAACTGTATTGTTCGTTCGTTTACTTTTTTAATGTAGGTTTTTGTGCTCAGTTTAGCTAACAACAATTTAACAATTGTACAAAAAAGTATTGATTTGAATTAAAAGTATTGAATTTAACGTATTGACTACACATACAGCAGATAGAGTATTTAAGTTTGCTTAATATAAATTGTTACTGCCCAGCAAGAACCGCGAGGAATTACGAGCATTTCTTGCCAGGAAAGGATGGGTATGGAATATTAGTATAGAATAAAGAGATTATTTAAAAACAAGAAACCTTTAAAAACAAAAAAATATACTATCAAAATAGTAACAGAAACAAACATTTTTTTCAATAAAACAACTAAAAATAAATTCTAATAGTAAAGTTATTACTATAATAAAAATAGAGACATATTTTTGTCAAAATGAAAAAAAAAAATAATAACAGTAATAAATAATAACATCCTGAAAACGAACTGAATTCCGAAAGCACAAAAACGGAATTAAATGATGCAGTTGAATCACTTCTTTACTTCACATCACTTCACTTTACCTCACCTCATATTGCTTCTTTCTCTGAATCCTCGCCCTTTTCACCCTCCTCCTCATTTTTAGATGAACTACTAGCCTTGTTCAAATTTATAATAAATTTATTTCCACTATTTATATTGAATTTGGCAATTTTTAAATAATCATCCTTAGTTGTAATTACTTTCCTAATTCTTTTTCCCAATCTTCCTGGTTAATTTTTAATACTTCATTTTGAATTAACTCTACGACTTTATCGAATTTCGGAAAATTATTTCCTTCTCTGACATTTTTCTTCAATTTACACTAAATTAATTCAATCAGGTTGAAAATAGAGAAATATGATGGTAAAATCAACACTTTATGGCCATATCTCTCCGCTACATTATCTATAATATACTTCTTCTCATAATTTTTTAGTTCGAAGGACTACCAACAGTTGTCCTTTATTATAATTTTCCTCATAATAGAGATCATGTTCCATTAAAAAAATTTGCACCTCAAAAGATTATTGTAAACATTCAGGCAAATTTGTTTCGCTTGCTCGTTCAAATGTAACCGATTTTTTCTTACTGAAAACACTAATGAACTTTGATTTTCTTTATCACTGTAATCACTATCACTTTCATTTTCACAAACACAATAGGATGCAGACGTAGAGGCCTCCCAGGGTCGAAACATTTTTACATCAAATAACTTCTTAAATTATTTTCAAAAACACCAGTAAATAAACAGATATGAAATAATTATTACTTATATTATACTATTACACAACTTACTGCAACACGATAACCTTCTTAAATTATTTTCGAAAACACACCAGCAAATTAGCAGATTTAAAATAATTATTACTCATATTACACTATTACACAACTCACTTCAACACGATAACCTTCTTAAAATATGTTCAAAAACACGCCAGCAAATAAACCGATATTAAATATTTATTATTTATCTTACAATATTATACATACAAATATATCAGCACTGCTAGAATAATTTAGTAACAAAATTAAGTGCGGCCCTAAAGTATCACAGCATGTAAGCTAAACTCCGCCTTGGTCGCGTGCCAGCAAACACAACAATCATCGTTCTCGCTTTAATGTAAGCGGTGTAAAAGACGGAAGATGTCATGTGTTATACATTTTCCGCCCACATGTCGCGTCTTGCCTCGCACGACCCGTGACAATATAGGTTTCCTTAACTATACACAGGAAAATTTCCAAAAAACCCCCTCAAAATAATAATTTATTTATTTTGAAAATAAAAATTGACTTTACGTCCGCGGTGGGGTTTGGAGTAGGGAAGACGTGTCTACACATTGTAAGGTGTGAATTCCCGGATTTATTCTATAATACTGCTATAATAATTTGTAAGGTATGCGAGACAAACCTGATGTGCTGGGACAAACGTGATTGTAAACGTCACGTAAATTCTGTGCAACATAAAACTAAAAAAAAAATGGAGTGCCTTCGACAACACAGTTTATGTTCGATTTAATCTTAATGCTGATTGCCTGAGATGTTCCGCTGTACATACTCGATAAACAACCGTTTCAGGAGTTCTGGAATAAATACAACCCCAAGGTGACGTTACCAAGTCGCACAACGTTGCGTAACTATGTACCAACTGTAAGCGAAGACATTGTAAATAAGATCAAATGTGTACTAAAAAATACACGGTTGTGGTTATGTGTGGTTATGTCCTGCGGCGCATTTTTGCCAACTCTAACAATAAGGTACACCGCTACCATAGGAAGTCACTGGTACCAAATTTATGCATAGTCCTGATCAGAAAAATTTAAAGCAGTGTCGAGGGTTATTTTCATTATTTAAAGTAAATTGTTTCTGTCATATCTGTAATAAATATATAAGTACCTTTAAAATTTAAATGTTTTTTTTCCATTGTACCGTTTTCCTGTAAATAAAGAAATAATATATTTCAAAAAAGTTTCTTTTAATTTTACTAAATCATTATTAATAGTTTTCTTAATTTAAAATAGTAAACAGGAATGTGCCCATTCTAAAAGTTTGACATAATCGGATACATTATTCATTTTCTGCTGTTATTTATGTTACAGCTTAGTGGCAAAGATGAGCTAAAATTAAAAATAAGAGAATTGTTGCTAAAAATTGTTCCTTCCAAGGTTTTTGAAATTAACGTTATGCTTAATTACAACTCAATTTTATCGATAAATTAATGCTAATTTACATAGAAGTCAAGTAAAATATGTATAAGACATGCATTGAATATAGTGCAAATTTTTTTATTTTAGATTAAATAAAGCAAGAGCTGATGATCACTCCATTTACTTTAGCTACAATGTATGAATATGACACATAACTTATTATTTTGTAATTGTTTTATACTTCATCCTAGGATGTGGGCAACCAATGTTACAAATCTGTCGAAGTTTTAAGACAGGTACAAATAACATTTTCTCTTCATACTAAGATAAAAAGAATTCTGTGAATGAATTTGTAGTTATATCACGCTTTCAAACAATACATAAAGCTGGCAATACGGCGGTATTGTTAGTTTTCCATTTAAGTGTGGCATGACGGTTCCGATTTATTTTAAATGACCCGTGTAATGCTAGAAAAATCGCAATCCCGTCAAAAATACTAAATTACGTGATTTAACAAATTTCAGCAAAATGGTTTTTGGGGAAAAACTCAATTTTTTCAAATGGAACCATATTGGTATCGTGGTACCATTTATTAGTACTATTGATAAGGAATTTATTCATATGTCGTATATAAGTTGTATTAGTTATGATGGTTAATAAGTAATAGGGGTAAAGTATACTCAAGGAGGTTCTATCAATGAGTCAATCTAAATTATTCAAGACTTGTAGCGTATAGGTGAGACTTGTAGCTTGTGTTTTTCGGAACTGTAGCTTGTAGTCTGGACTTATAGCTTATGTTGGTGATGGTCTGTAGTTCCAGCCCCCGAGTCCATGGCTTGTGGCCTCATTAGACTGTAGCTTGTAGTCTGAATTTGTAGTAACTGTCTGAACTGTAACTTGTAATTCTCTTTTGGTCTCACGCCGCAATGAAGGGCACTGCCGCAATATTTCATTATACCATATGGTATGCTATATTTTAATTTATGTTATAGTTAACTTTATAATTACAGTACCGTACAGTTTGAAACTCATATATCTTGATTCTTGGAACGCCTAGTATCAAATATCGGTGTATATATGAAAGAATCTCTCTGTCTGTATGCGTGTATGTATTATACACTACTCTAGAGCATACAACTAATTACTATATTGAACACCCCTAGATTGCCAGATTCCGCTATTGAGTGAAGACAGTTGTCAGGAAGAACAGAATGTAATTGATTAAGCAAGGTGGGCCCTGGTCGCGGCCGGAGATGTCAGTCTGACATGGAAAGCACACGGCGTACATAATACGCAGAAGAAGAATTAACTAATTGGTTCATGTACACTCACCTACTATTTGCAATAAAGTCTTTATTTGTTCTAAACGCAGTAATTGTCTACAATAACTATTTTACCAAAACCGTCATATTTGGGGAAAATTAAGAAGAAAACTAAAAAATTTTGTACTCAATCACATTTTTAATTTTTGGCGTAAAAAAAGTTAAAACATGATATAGAAGGTATATGCTGACTTTTTATAGACTTTACTACAGATTTTTTATTTTTTTGGTAAAAAAGATGATTCGCGGCTTTCTTTTCTCGAGAAAGAAATGCTTAGACCATTTTTGGAGAAGAAACGAAGTAAGGTTCAAACAATACAAAAAAAAAAATCTTGCAGTAATAAAATTTCAAATCTCGTATTATACTTATGGCATAGTGAAAAGCAAGATTTTTTTCGATTTATTGCCTTGCCTGAAAATTTCAAAAATTGTGTTTCATAGACCGGCACATCCGCTCAAAGTTCTCCTTCTCAAGTTGTTTCTGCTTCTAATGAACTTAGCGACTGCATGAAAGAAGGTTAATCCACTTTTTCGTCATAAAAAAACTTTTATTGATTATGTAAAAATCTTTAATTTAGAAGATCCATTTAAAGTGATTTATTTAAATTTTTTTAAGGCATGTACAGAAATAAACAATAATCGTATCAACAAAACGTTGCCCTTATACAGAATTGTCATATTTGGGAAAAATTAGAAGAAACTGTTTTGGTCAAAAAATGTCTCCAATATCGTTTTTCTTTTTTAATTATTTCAGGAAAATGCGTTGTTTTTTTTACATCAAAGACTAATTAAAAAATACCTGATGTGGCCTGCATATAACTTTCTTATACCAGTATATATCATCCTGATCTGTGGCTATCGCGATACTACAGATATGCCGACAGATTTGTTTTCCATAAAGTTATGTTTTTTCATTATAATTCGTCAAGATTCGTCCAGAAATGCAATAAAAAAAAATTCCCGAAACTGTACCTTTTTTCTTCTTTCATTCATTATGTCTCTTCTGGTGGTACCACATTTACCAAATTTAATATGTCACCTAAATTATTGTTGAAAATCTTAAGTACCAAATTTGGGAAGTCTCCCATTAGTATTTTTTGAGTTATTGCGGATACACACATACATACACACATCCACACACACGCACCGACAGACATCATACGGAAAATAGACAGAACGGATTCAGGAGGGTTCAAAACGTATATATTAATCAAAATCTCGATGTGGAAAAAAATCACGATTAATATACTTCCTTATATTAGGTATAAGTAAAATATCTGATGTGGGCAGCACATAACTTTCTTATACCAGTATATATCATCCTGATCTAAAAAAAATCATTCCATTTAATTCTTCACTTACCTCAGTTAAATTTTAATAGTGTACCTTGAAATGTTTCATTAAAATTTTTAAATAATTAATTATCAGCGTCATTCAATACTGCCAATAATAATTCAAGTCATATATTTTAGTAATTTTTTGTTATTGACATTGACATTATTGTAACTAAATTAGACCTTTCAAATGTCAGACTGTTAAATTTATCCTAACCCCATTTTATGAGGCCAAATGTGTAAAATATTTTAGTTTACATCAGCTTTATTTAACTACTTGGAAAATATATTTTATTCGCTTGATATAGCAGACATGATTTATAATCGTTCATCAAAAATATATTTTTTTTGTAAAGTCAAATACAAAAAAGTTTGGGTCCCCCCCCCACACACACACACACACACACACACGCACCGACAGATATCATTTGGAAAATAGTCAGAATGGATTCAGAAGGGTTCAAAACGTATATATCAATCAAAATCTCGATATTAGGTCTAAGAAAGTAAAAAACGATATAGGAGACAAATGCTGATTTTTCATGGATTTTACTAGGAACCTGTCATATAGTCATTTGATGAGAAAATCTAAACAGATCTGTTTTTGTGAAAAATGTAAGCGCCACAACTTTCTTACTTTTAATCTTTCTCGAGAAAGAAGTGCTTAGCCTACTTTTTGAAAAAAAACCGGGAAGGGTTAAATTAATACAAAAAAAAATCTTACATTAATAAAATTTCAAATCTCGTACTTGTGGCTTAATGAAAAATAATTTTTTTTCGATTCAATTTATATCTTGCAGACCGGCGCATTCGCCCAAATCTCGCCTTCTCAACAAGGCTCTGCTTCTAATTAGTCCGGTCGTTAACGTTGGGTACCTTGCATTTTTAGATTCAAGCAAACCGTTTGGTATACCATGACATGTAAGGTTAGTCAAAACGTGGAACTGCTATTTGAATTGAAATGTCAAAGCTTATCAGAATGTTAATTGCGACATTTTACCAAAAATTGTTATTTTTTACTAGTCGTGGATAAAATATAGCATTACTCCACTTTTTCGTCATTCATAAAAAAACTTTTAAAGAAATTCAATAAATAATAACGATACTGCAAGTACTTTTTTACCTACCACAGGTAACAATAGTGACAATGAATCGAGATTTCTGGATATGACGTGCTATCACAGGTGAACAATTTACCTATAATTAATAAAGAAGTACGCTAGATATTGAAATTCACTTATAGTGAGTTGTCAATACGCCTACTATAGCAAAACAGACGACTAATGGTAATTAAACTAACATTTCTGGAAAAATTGTATTGCGGCTAGTGAACATAGTTCTATCACATGTTCACTGTTGTCCGTTGAAACGTGAACAATTACCTACTGTAAGTGAATTAATACTTATTTAGTTTATCCGAGTATGCGCAATCTAGAAACGCGACGTACGTTTCTTTCTTTTCGTTTTGGCATTTGAAAGTGTTGCGTGTTTCGTTGTGCGGTGGTACTTTAAGGTTAAAGTGTAAATTAACGAATTGGTGATGGTGCATGGAATGATAACATAGAAATGACTTAAAAATTGTTTCTCATCAGTCAAAGGGAATAAGTAGGCGTTTGTTTATGGTTTAATGTAAATGTATAAAAACCAGAGTATGTGGCATTTAACACAGTTTTAAGACTAAGCTACTATTCGAAAGGCCCTGATAATATAAGAATATTTTTAGTTGTTAATTTTTATTATATTTGAAAATTGTATACTATAAACAAAAAAATAAGTAATTTCTTCATTAGAGCGAAATTTTTAATTATTTATAAGTATAAGACAAATGTAATGAATACGGCGAATTTGACTCTCGAATAATGCCATTCTTCAACAAGTCATCTATTACATCTTTCTGTTGCTCACCCTTTGACATACGGTGTGGACAATGCGAAAAAGGCTTATTTTCTAATTCTATTTTTCTGTAGAGTTCGCGCTGCCAAGTTCCTCCGTGCTCAAAGCAAAACAATTTCTATGTCTATTTACTAAAGTCAATAATCGGTGCTCTTCTTTCTTTGAAATAGATCCCACCATGATGTCGTCAATTGTAAGCACACTCATCGGGCTTTCTGTAGTACGTAACACGCAACTAGTATTTTCATTTTCTGGTTCATATGGCCATCCTCTGGCAATTGGTTGTTTACTTGTTAAATTAACTTCGACATCTGATAAATTTACAACAGGCAACATCGATTCAATTTCTTTGTTTATTTTTAGTACAGTATGTGGAATACACCACTCCTGTCCTTCTCCCCTTCGAATACTAGCTTCCACGTATAATTCTCCTTCAAAATTATCTCCAACTTCAATCGGAATATTTCCCCAAAAACCACAAGGTATAGTTGTTGATTCTGTAGGCTGCAGAGTCACTTTCCTTACTTCTTCATCGGTTTTCTCAGTTTCAGGCATTCATTGAAAAGGTTGTAATGTTTTACTATCTTTATAAATAACAACATTTGATTTTTCAGTCACCGGATGTCTAATTAACAATGGTAAAGTTTGTGAACCATTAGACACCACTGTTGCAGTTGTAGGTGTGCAAATTTTGTCTACTTTTGAATCAAATGCAACCGTCCCCTTAGATGAAACTACCCACCTCCATAACCATGTATCAATGTGGCTTGGGATTGATTACATTCGAAAGAATGTCTAGCAGCTTCGTCTTTCCTAATAATATTGCACGCACTCCCTAAATCAATAAATGCTTCCGAGCCATTGTTATTTATTTCGATGTGTTTGTAATATTTACTGCTGCTGAGGACACCGATTCCGTTGTTGTACAGATACTGACTCCGTTGTTGTAAATCTAGTCACTTGGTACATTCGTGAGTTTTTCGCGGACAACCTGAAGCTAGATGTCCAATTTCTTGGCATAGAAAACATCTCCTGTCTCGTTTATCCGTCCTATTGTTGGGACAATATTTGCGGGTTTACCACATGTAAAACATGTGCTTGATTTCTTGAACGAGTCATATTTGCGTTTGTGATTATTAAACATTTTTGTCATCGGTGCTTTCATTACATTAGTTGTCACATCATATTTAAGGCTCCGTAGTTAAAAAGAGTTTCTGGTTCATCACGATTTTAGGCCTTTGCGCCTACCCGGATATGAATTTCTCGTATCTCTGCAATGATACATGACACCGCATATTTGCCTTGTATTATACACGCATTCAGAAGGGGTTGTTCCTCATAAAAATATTGAGCAATAGCTTCCCTTGGTTTCTTCTTCCGCCCCAGCATTTCTTCCAAAAGCTCATTATCATCACGTTGGGCTGGACAAGCGCGACGAGGTTTCTCTTTCCACTCATTCCAAGTGAACTTTACTGATTTCAATCCCTTGTACCAGACACTAGCTAAATCGTGAAACATGAATATTGCGTTAAAGATAGTAACATTTTCAGGCCAGTGAAATATCTCGTGAATTTCATCCACATTAGTGCACCACTCTTCCACATTCTGATAGATATTAGCCGGATCAGAGATGGGCACAACATCTCTAATCATTTGTGACGGCCAGGTAAGAAATGTTTTCCAAGGCATGAGCCATAGCTTCAGCCAACTTATTAATTGTGTCGTCGCCACGTATTGATTTATCGGTTGAACTAGTGTTCGAAATATCGGAGATACGGCTAATTTCCATCGATATGTCTGCCCTCCACCCGCTTTGTTCGCCTAAGCTATTTCTAATCGGATACATTATGGTTAGTAATAATCAACTTTTACCAAATAAACCAAAATTAATCAAACTCGAATCGCACACACACTAAATACAAGCGAATTTGCAAGTGCCACTATTATTGCACAGTCTATCGCGTGCTGCTACGCCATGGTCATCCCACTTCTGAGATTTCTGTGACAGAAAAGGAGAATATTATATAATAACCATGGACAATCACTTTAGGAAACAAATTCCGAGGATATAATAAAATAAATATATTAGAACTCACCCGTCCACTGACCTAGACACTCAAATCTACTGTCCACTTCTCCCTAAATATATATAAAAAACAACTGTGTCTTAATCAGATGGCCTAATTTAAATACTAAATCTTTCTCACTTGCTAAAGACATCTATACCGCTTTTCCTCAATGATCTTACTCAGCCATTATTAAACTTCACATATATCAGCCATTTATGGTAATCACACTCAAGGCCATTCTTCACCTCTACTAGATCAAGGCCATTCCTCGCCAAGATCCAATCCAATATACTTATAGCCATTCCTCGCCCTAAGTAACCACTCAGCTAAGGCCATTCCTAGCCAAAGCCTACATAACCACTCAGCTAAGGATATTCCTCGCCAAAGCCTACATATACGATTAATATCATCTGTCAACCACAATAAGCTTATCAGAGCGTTCTAGGTATCTGTTAGCACCTACGTCTAAACCATGCTGGCAGGTAAACTGAATTCCTAATTAACACAAGTAACTAATAAATCTATCCTAATTTCTAATTAACCGTGCTATTTAAATCATAACTTAACTGTACTAAACCTATTCAGAATAACACTTAAGTGAAACACCGGATTTATGTACGAAACGTCCCTTTGGAAATCTCACTAAATACAGTACAAAACTCAGCAACTTCACGTTATGAAAGTATTACTAAAAATGACCGTGCCTCTATTTCTGGAATTAAACAAAGCCCGTAAGTGTGAAATATTGTTTAGTCTAATTCATTCCCTCGGAGAGTGCCTGTTCTCAGAGGCCGTTGCAGCGATCATAGTTGTAAAATAATAAACAGTTTTCAGGGCCTCGTTCGATTCTAACACACTTCTTGTCATACTCTTATTTAATTATAAAAAAAAAAAACAGCTGCCAATTACTTGGGGATCAGAACTTCCTCACCGTAGTAAAACTCGACGTGTGGTGGAGTTTATAATAAAAGTAATTTAAACTTCAAAAAGAGTCACATTTTTTTAGTTTCAAAAAAGTCACACTTTGACGTTTCAAAAGTCATTAGAATAAAAAATAAAATTACTTATATCTGACCGAAATCTCCAAAAAACTATCAGATATTATTTGATATCAACGGTCAAGAAAAGGAATATATATATATATATATATATATATATATATATATATATATATATATATATATATATATATATATATATATATATATATATATATATATATATATATATATATATATATATATATATTAAAAAAAACTGGTAGACGTAGTGGACGACTAGTTAAAAAACAAACAGCTTTTTTTATTAATGAGGATGCAGTCCAAATTTTGTTGGGTTAATAAAGAATACTCTTTTCTACTATGCCAAGCTTTCGAAAATATTTTATTTTCTTTCTCAAGACTTATGCCAGTAAGTTGAGGTTATAAGTTAAAACTAACATCACGTTACACATTAAAAACTTTTCACTATACAATGTTGACATCTACTTTATGTTTAATACATTTTAATTGCTGCATAATGACCAAATTAATCGAATAATGAATATGGGGATTCAACCCCATAGTGGATGTACTCCACTACTCTAGTACATGTCAACAGTTGACATGTACTAGAGTAGTGGAGTACATCCACTATGGGGTTGAATCCCCCATATTCATTATTCGATTAATTTGGTCATTATGCAGCAATTAAAATGTATTAAACATAAAGTAGATGTCAACATTGCATAGTGAAAAGTTTTTAATGTGTAACGTGATGTTAGTTTTAACTTATAACCTCAACTTACTGGCATAAGTCTTGAGAAAGAAAATAAAATATTTTCGAAAGCTTGGCATAGTAGAAAAGAGTATTCTTTATTAACCCAACAAAATTTGGACTGCATCCTCATTAATAAAAAAAAGCTGTTTATATATATATATATATATATATATATATATATATATATATATATATATATATATATATATATATATATATATATATATATATATATATATATATATATATATATATATATATATATATATATATATATATATATATATATATATATATATATATATATATATATATATATATATATATATATATATTCTTGTTGTTTTTTCTTGGGAATATGGTTCTTGTTTTAATATAATTAATTTTTTAGATTGTGATGGAATTCATTTATTAGTTTTTTATTTCGTATAAACGTTTTGGTATGGATTAATACCTTTTTCAATATATTCTTAAATTTCGATTCTCAAATGTGGCACTAAACTAATTTATTAACGTCTTTTTTTATGGTTTATGTACACTTTTAATAATATTTCTTTTTGTATATCATTGTTCTGTTCTCTTTATGAGCACAAACGATGAACTGTTCATTGTTTGGAAGCGAAGGAAGAATATCCTCTGCTACAGTGCTAAAATACAGATTAAATCATTCTCTGATAAAGGACGATCTATTTGGGATTTCGATGAATATTTATTGTTCCGTTCATAATTTATTAGTCTCCAGCCGGTAGATTTACTGTCCTAATTTGCAAAATGTTGATCGTAAGCATTTTTCTTTGTTATATTTATTGCACTTTTATAATTTTTATGTAAATCTTTGGACCAGGGGCGTGCGGTGAGTTTTGATACAGGGGAAGCAGTTTGTGATATAGAGTGATGGGTAGCGCGATGCCCCGAGCGAAGCGAGGCAAAAATTATTTTAAGAAAAGGGACGTGGCTTCCGTATACTCATTTTAAAACAAATGTCGAAAGCTGCAAAGTTATGACATCTAGAAAAAAGTAAACTTGTAGGACCGCCACTCCTCAATAAACATAAAACATAAAAATACCACAAAAATTAGACAACCCCCGATTCCAAAGCCGAAGCTGCACGGGCGAGGGTTACACTTATGAAAAAAACGCAGACACACAACCATATCCACTGACATTGCCAGCGCCGGTGGCGAGGATTGAACCCGCAGCGAAATAGAGAGTTTGTTAAGTAGTTAACATGCACATACCTACCTATTTACAATGTAGTTTAATCCGCCTCTCCTTTTTTTGCGATGTCGGAAATAACTTCATCGTAAAAGTTTGAGTTTTTTGACATCTTCACAGTCACTTTCTATTGTTAACAGGGACAATTTTGAAAGCCGCTCTTCACTGGTTAAATTTCTTAAAAAAAGTTTTTTATTCTCGTGTCCGTTTTGATAATTTTGAAAAAAAGGCAGCCATTCCACTAATACTTGAAAAAAAACACTTTGCACTCTTTAAGACACGCTGCAGATTGAGCTAGAACTAAATTTAATCGATGCGCAAAACAATGTACAAATATTGCATTCTGAAAAGTCTCTTTTACTTTGGCCTGCAGGCCCCCCAATTCACCAGCCATTACAGCGGCTCCATCATAACTTTGGGCGATAAGTTTGGCACCACACTGTAGATCATAGACTATCTGACAAACTATAATATATAAAGCTGCGGCCGTTCATGGCGTTGCTACGTCTAAAAATCCTAAAAAGCGCTCTTGGAATTTCCCATTTGGATTTATGTAGCGTACTACGATTGACAACTGACTAATATTCGTAATATCGGTTGTTTCATCTAACATAACTGCAACAAAAGGAGCTTTTTTATTTCTTGCTTGATCTTTTCTAAAACAATATTGCTTATCGACTGAAACAAATCATTTTGAATATGATTTGATGTACCGCAAAATATCGTGGAGTGTTCCAGATGGTTACTTAAAATTGTATCGTATTTTGCCAATAAATCAACTAAATTGATAAAATTGCCCCTATTAGCAACGCTTCGAGATTCAGTATGACCTCTAAAACTAAGTTCATTTTCGCCGAGAAAACAAACAATATCAATAAGTCCTTTTAACACTTTCTTTCAACTGCTGATCTAATGAATGCTCAATTCGTGATTTTCCAAATGTTTATTCTTTTAGCAGCGCTCCCAAATGAGTTTCACACTTACCATGCCTTTTTGTCACTTTGTGAATGTTGTTTAAATCTGAAAAGCCATTTTTATTCCAAACACCTTTTTCATTTGTGAACAGTACACATGGCCAACAAAACAATTTACACAAATTTTCACAACCCCTTAACCACTGATTAGCACTGTACACTTCAATATTAAAGTACCTATAGCATGATTTAACTTTCGTTTTTAAGAATTTTAAATCAGGTGTTGGTTTCCCATTTCTAATAATATCCAGTTTATCTTGAAACGAATATGTTGAAAATCCCCTTTTCAACAAATTGCACACCACACAAACGCAAATAATATTTTCCACAGTGCTAGAACCAGCTTCCAAATTTAATAAGTAATTCTAAATCTGCGTACACGCGCACTAATATTCAACGTTTTAAAAATCACTTGTCGCCGCACCACAGGTTTAGAAACACCAAAAAAGTTTTTACAAATATAGCACAAAAGCTGAGAATAATACTAGGAAGATTAATATTAAGTATAATATTAAAATCGATATTAAAATCGAGATTAAAATCTATAAAATAAAACGTATTACGATGCCATACAGCTCAGATATCAAGATTATGAAGTGGGATGGGATGCATTTCAATAAGTTACCTACTTACCAGAGACAGTTGTCTCTGCTTACATATATCGAAGTTGCGCGAGTTCGTGTTGGCTCGATTAATCGAGTGCGTCATCGTTACGGTTTTAGCGTGCAACATTATCTCAGCTGCATAAAAGCAGGGCCGTATCTATTGAAATTGGGTAAAAGTAAATTTTAATGATTAATATATGTGATAAATAATAATTAGGTTCTATTTATGTTTTTTTTAAATAATCCCAGGGGAAGCACTGCTTCCCTTGCTTCCATGGACCGACCGCCACTGCTTTGGACACTTGGAAATGCATAGAATTTTTGGTTACATTACAAATTTGCTAGTCAACGTGTCACACATTTTACGTAATGACTGGTTGAACCAAGTTACTGATGGTTTGCTATTATTGAAGGTGCATTTTTTAAGTGGAAAGTGCTGTTGCACCAGATATTTATAATTATCAACAAGAAAATTCGACAGAAAGTCTACGCTGTAATCATTACTTGAAAAAATGTTCCAGTTAATGTCAGAAAGTGAAACACGTAATTTGTTAATACCATTAATTGTAATACACCTTCTCAGCACTGCCCTAGGAGAGTCAACATTAGCTTGAATAGTGATATATTGACGTAAATGATCCGAGAGACATAGATCAATTACACCAACGTTATAATCATTATTTTTTTAAATTTGTAAGAATATTGTCAATAGAACTAGAAGATTGCGCAGTAATTCTTGTGCTATCCTTGATAACTATATCAAGACTAAAAGAATCCACAAGTGACACTAAATCAGTCAAATATGAAGTTTTGTTATAAAAATTTATGTTGGTATCACCCACAAGCACAATCCTAAAACTAACTAGAATATTTGAATAATAAATTTTCCAAATTAGTTAAAAATATATTAGTCTCCAGTACAAGATCTGTATACTGTAAAAATTATCATTTTACTTTTTGTTAATTTTATCCCACAAAACTCACTATTAAATTCATTTAAATTTAACAATATGCATTTAATATGGTTACTTAAAAATATTGCTACTCCACCATGTAAATGATTATTACGACTATTTCCCTCACTTTATAAGAACCAATGAAATAGCAAAGTTTTGAAAATTGTAACGAAGTGATTTTATTTGATTAAGTTAAGTTAGGTAGCTAAGTGTTATTTGTCGGTTTTGAAGAATATTTTGTCCATTATATTACTGCGCTTGTCAAAAATAACAGTTTAATTATTAATTATAGATAGGAAGTATGGATATGTTTTGTGAACATTCCACATAGGTCGAATAGCTGGCAGTCCGCGAATCGCGACACACGAGGCGCGCATCGTGCCCCGGCACTCTTCTGCCCGCGCTATCATGAAGGAGCCTGAGACTGAAAATAATTAAATTAGTTTCCGTACAGCTCCCAAACAAGGAACCACGCCGGCCAGCACAGTAAGTAAACTCGTGAGTATAAGGATATATTGGTATCTAAATTTCATGCGAAATTATTCTAAGTCGATGAACGGGTGACGTAGTTGTAATATACCGCGCATGACTACCGTATCTCATCCTACTCCTGCGTTAGCAGTATCTGGTAGCATGAGGATTTTCACAATCAAGTTAGTCTCCGTTTGACCGCTACTCGAAGCACCACGCCGACTTGGATAGTAAGTAAATTCGTGAGTATAAAGAAATAGGTAATTAAATTTAATGCGGAATTATTCTAAGTCCACAAACGGGTGACGTAGCTGTAATAAACCGCGCATGACTACCGTATCTCATCCTACTTCTGCGTTTTAGCAGTGTTTGGTAGCATGAGGATTTTATCATTAAATTAGTTCCCGTCTGAACTCCAACCGAAGCACCACGCCGACTTGGATAGTAAGTAAACTTGTGAGTATAGAGGTACATAGGTATCCAAAGGTAATTGCGGATTTTTCTAAGTCGATAAACGGTGACGTAGTTGCAATATTTCGCGCATGACTACCGCGCTCCTCCTACTTCTGCTTTTTGGGCAGAGTTTAGTAGCTTGAGGATTTTGCAGAGTATCCGAGAGAGTCCGTTGCTGCCGCCCGTACCGTTCAGACGTGCCGACCCCGACCGCTCCAGAGAGGAAGCCAGCACAGGATCCGGAAGTAGGTAGCAAGGTTTGATAAAGGTTTGGTAAATAATCGGTATTACTTGGCTGGTGAGTACTTTCCGGGCTTTATTTTTAGAGTTAGTGAACCGCGAGCGCTAAACGTATCCGCCTCATATCCTTCCTTAGAAAGGGAGAGCGGCCGAAGGTTGGAATTAGAACCGCGTTCCACCGCGTTACACCGCGTGTTCTCCAGGCCACCTGAGCACGTAAAAATTCTGCAGGGTGACTTGGAGATACTAGCATTTGATACCGCGTGTCCTCTAGGCCACCTGCGTCCGTTTTTTGGCAGGGTGATTTAGAGGGATTTCCGTAACCGCGTGCCTGCCAGGCCACCTGAGCACGTAAAAATTCTGCAGGGTGACTTGGAGGTATCGTCCGTAATCGCGGGTCCGCCGGGCTACCTGAGCACGTAAAAATTCTGCAGGGTAGCTTGGTAGCTTTGACCATACCGTCGTCGTCTTAGATTTGCAACCGTTCGGCTTGCCACTCCTTCCCCCCCAACTTGAACCGCGTTATACCGCGTGCCCTCCAGGCCACCTGAGCACGTAAAAATTCTGCAGGGTGACTTAGAGGTACTTCCGTAACCGCGTGCCTGCCAGGCCACCTGAGCACGTAAAAATTCTGCAGGGTGACTTGGAGGTATCGTCCGTAACCGCGGGTCCCCCGGGCTACCTGAGCACGTAAAAATTCTGCAGGGTAGTCTTGGAGTTTGACCATCCCGTCGTCATCATCAATTTGCCGCTGTTAGGCTTGTTACTCCTTTCCCCCCCTTACCGTGACCGCATTCAACCGCGTGCCCTCCAGGGCGCCTGAGTCCGTTTTCTTTGGCAGGGCGCTTTGGAGATACTCGTTTGCATATGATAAGACCGGAACCATCCATCAGCCAAGCGATAATAAGTAGCCGCGTTAGATAGGCATAGTTTGCTTGTATTGGCGCTTGCTTCCCCTCCTGGTATCCGTCCGCCGTCTGCTCGTGACCGATTAAGTTATTGCTGGTCACCGTTTCACCGCTTTACCGTACCGCTCCGCTTGACCGCTCGCTTACTACCCCGCTCGCCCGTCGTTAAGACATCGCTGCTCACCGTTTCACCGCTTACCGTATCGCACCGCTTGACCGCCCGCTTACTGCCACGCTTGTCCGTAGTTAAGACCGTAGTAGTATAAGACCGTAGTAGTATAAGACCGTAGTAGTATAAGACCGTAGTAGTATAAGACCGCTTGTAGAATAAGACCGTTTGTAGGTAAGACCGTTGTAGTATAAGTTGTAGTTATTAAGGTGTGTATAAAGTGTAAATAAGAATTAGTGTGTAGAATAAATGTACATATATTGAATGAGAGTCTGTTCCTTAACTGTAGTATGTAAGTTCCCTTTTTCCCGACCCCTGGCTTAGTCGTATCTTCACTGCAGTTGCCCGGCCTCTATCGTCCCGCCGATAGAGTAAAGTGGTGTTTCTGCACTCTAAACAGAAACTGGCGCCCGAGATCTCCGTACCGTGTGCACCGCCGTAGTGTTGGGCGTCAAAGTGACACTTCTGCTCTTGGGTAGAGCACCGGAAGTACGTCACAAATTTTGAACCAATAAGAACAAACTTTCAGCGAAAATTGCATTCCAAGTGAAAATATTATATAAAATGACAGCGAAAATTGCACTGGGCTTGACAGCTCAAAACGTCAGTTGAATCATATTTCTTGTTCTATGTTTTGTTCTGGAAATAGTCTAAAAATATATTTCGTGCATTAAAAATAATCTGGAAATTAAGCATTCAAAGTGAAAGAAACCGCATTCGTTCATTTTGATATGATTTGACTGAAAAAGTACCCTCGACTGCGTCTCGGGCACTTTTTGTCAGATCACATCAAAATAAACTCAAGCTGTTTCTAGGCAACACGTTTTCATGCGCTGAATTTAGGATTTTTTATGCATTTAATATATTACTACAGAATATAAAAGGATGACAAAGTGTAGTCTAATAATTTAATAGATTTTAAATATTGTTCATCAACTAACCAATGTTAAGATCACATCAAACTTATTATTATCATAGAATAGAAAAGAGTTAGTTCTTCAACCTTAATAAGTCGAACAGAGAAAATTCAGAATTGATGTTTTTTTAATAAAACTGATTTACTATCAGTTTTCTCAGGAATTGTATTTACTCTAGTATTGTCTGTGACACAACTGGGTATAAAAAAATAAATACCGTTCATGGTTGTTTCATCAGAAATTATATTTATTCTATTTGTTTTAGGAGTCACAGCATCAGTCACTTCTACTAAATTATCTACAGAGGACATATTCACATTGATTATTTCTATATTAGAATTCAATGTTTAAGTTGATTTTCGGTTTGAACATGATGATTCGTAAATTAGAGATTTGGACAGAACATGGTAATAATATTTGCCAGCTCATTTGTTTGTAAATATCTTTAATTTGCAAGTTGCGTTGTTTATTACTTCATAATATTTAATATTTCCTTCTGTCATTTTATTTAATATCAAAATAAAGTCATTGGGTTACAGTTGTAATTGAAAATGCGATTATCTGTGTTAACATTTTTTTGTATAAGAAACCAATGAAAAAATTATATTTGGATGTGTGCACTTTTTTAAGTTTTAACAAATGAATATAAAAAATGGAAAAAATTTATTTAAAAAGTCATTTAAGCCAGCCAATATAATGATAACACCTTGTTTAGAAAGTTCTTTTAGCAAATTTTTAATATCTGCCATTATTGGTCAAAGTGAGGCACCTGATTTAATAAACTAACTTACCCAATGGTTTTTTAAGACCTTGCTTAATATTAAATATATACTTCTCTGAACACATCATATTTCATGTCTATTTAGAGTAGAAAAAGTCCATATTTTCCATGCGTCCGCACAGGAAAAATTTTCTCGTGCGATAACTTTTAGCACCATATTAACAATTAATTTAGGAAATAAATATAATATTCAATAAAATAAAATAAATTTTAAATTAAATTTTAGCCTATAATTATTAAGTGAATATTCGTTATTTTCTTACATTTCTTGTCATGAATTATGTTCATTTTGTCAATCATAATTAGAGATTGGGAGGTAGCGATAAATTACGTCAATCCCATATAGCACAGGATATCCATACGGTGTCCATTTTTGGTCCATTTCATGTCCGTATGTCCATGGACATGTGATGAATATCCACTGGACATCCATTTACGTATATTTGTACACTGTCCATAAAGGGATGTTCACTAGACGTCCGTTTTTATGCGTGTGTGATAGTACACCAAAGTACAAGTTCTCACTTTAGGAATGTTTTTTGTTTTTTTTTTTAAATTTTTATTAATTTATTTATTTCTTGTTTATATTATTTATTATTAACAATTTATAATTAAATTTAATATATAAATTTCTATATAATGTGAATAGTTATCAAGAATTATTTGATCTGCAAAATAATTTTCTGATCGGCAAAATTGAACAGAAAAATATAAATTATAACTTTTGCTGGTGAATTCCGGAATTTGCTAAACCAAATTTTTTGCTGTTAAATTTCGCAATTTGCTGGAAAAAATATTTTAGAGATCAAAGTTGTAATAATTTTAAAAAAAATTAAATTAAAAAAAAGAAGAATTAAAAGCTACTAACGTAAGAGTACTTCTCACCCCCTTCAGGGATGCGTTTTATACACAAATGGTGTTAAGATTGGTGACAAATGACTGCTAATATCCTAGCCATAAGGATCTCTGCAAATAAGAACATCCATATAATGAAATCGTTATCAAATTTTATGTTTTTTCCTTTCTTTTTTCTGTAATTAAAGTTAAGGGTTGTTTTTCATAACGATATAGGGGTAGTTTTGGGGTATTACGTGAATTCTACGTCAGTTTATTGCAAACCTAACGAAACTTAAACATTTTTAGATGTTTTTCAGTCATTGTCGTTATCAATTGGTTTGATGGCAGATGAGGGTGGTTCTCACCCTCTATGGGGGTGCGTTTCATACCGATAGGGTGAACGCTGCAATTCACCTTTATTTTTATCGTAATACATTCAGTTTTTCCCGAAAATATTAAACAAAACGGTCAGGGGGTGTTTTTTGGCTCTAATATTTTTTTTAGGGGGTGTACGACTTTTTTTGACCCCGGATTCGGAATCAGCGATCAAAAATACATAAGGATATATTCGTCTCGTTGCTAGGTCGGATTTTTTTTTTTGTGGAGCTCTGTAATCCGCTAACAGCCAACATTACTCAAATAAGAGAGCATAACGCGCCTTTTCGCATTAAACACAAATTACCATACCAGGCGTTGCTGATATTTCGACAACCTCTTTAGGCTACTCTACCTTAACGTTAGAACAAAATTCAAACTTACCCTTTCTTCTTTTCTTTTTGTCGTCTTTACCGTTTTAAAAATTTTTCCAAATTAAACAATTTGGACCCAAACTTTTTTATTAAATTCTAAAAACTAAACGGATCCGACATTCCCGCTCAATTTCTGTATTATTTTAAGCGAGTTTTTTTTACATTGGTGTTTTTCTTGTCTCCCTAGCTTATGAAATTATTCCAAATATATTTACTTTTACAATTAATGTTTTATTCATATATCAACAATTTTACAAATTATTTTAAATCTTTCTAGTGTATATTTTGTATATTATATACACTGGTATTTTATTTATCATATTTACAAATTTAAACCTCATAGAGTTTAAAAGTTGTTGTTTTTTTTATTTTAATTAGTTTCTAAGTCCACACTGGCCCTGCTCTGTCTGATCCTTCAATTGTCCCGTTGTCACCATGCAAGGGGATCCTGGATCGGCTATAGACTGGGTGTCCAGGGTGGACAAATTGTTGTATTATTGAAATGTTCAAATAAACTGTTTTTGATTTGATTTGATTTTTGACCCGATCACTAGAAACTTTCATGTCCTTATGTGTATACAGTGAATTAATATAGGTAAAAACAATAATCCATTTTAGGGCTCTAGACGTCCGTGAATGGACATCCACGGGATGTACAATTTTGTGACAAACGGCTGTCCTTTTGGTACCCAGATGGATATCCGTCGTACGTCCATCAGGTCCATGACGTACATCCAGTAGATTTCCAATGGACGTCCTTCTGTATGGGATTCCAGGGCTGACGCTAGGACCTAGCGTCAATCTAGCGGCTAAATGATGTGTAACCTCGTAAATATATTCGCATGCACCACAATATCTTTACCCTGTGGTTATTTTGGCGAGTTCGGTAACATCCAAAGTTAATAAGAAGAGGGCTGGAAGTGTTGGTGAATGTAACACCAACACACGCATGTATTTTCATCTAGCAATCACAAGAGCAAAAGTATATTACTAATATTAATATACCCACTAAAACATGTGTCATCTTGCAGCCCCAAACATTGGTGGTTTCATCTAATTCAGACGTATTTGTCGTTCAGTTCAGAATAATATTTTTCTGTGATAAACATTTTTTTCTTACCGTCTTTTCCGATGGCACCTGAACTGAACATCGCTATACTCCCCATTAATATATTTTTTTCTAAATAATGGGATATTTAATTTCGTTCTAGTATATTACACTCAACCACTATTTCCACTAAATCTAATTGTAAGTTAAAATTCGTTTGCCTATCACTATCAGTAATATCTACCACTCACATTTGTTATGTCTGAGGAAATGTGTCTCTTAATGTTCACTTGATTTTGCACAAAAGCACTTTTTACATTTTGTGCAAATTGCAACTCCGGAAATCGCTAAATCCGCACATTCACTTTATTCTCTGAAGGAATTAATGAAATGAGATATTTTAAAAAGGTTAACCTTCGTTGTCTTTAATTTCGCACTTTAACACACGGCTTGTCACGAGAACGTGGTGTCCAGTTTATAGGGGCATCGCATCCTCTACAGATCCATATATTTAGAAATATTTAAATGTTGTCGGACATTTAAAGTAAAATGTTCGGGTGTCCTATCATACACTTACTGAAGTAATTATGGCAAATTATTCAATAAACCATACAACGTACTGTAAATAGTTTTCGTCACTCCTAAATTCATACTCAAAATGTGTTATTTTAGTTGTATGTACATTTTCTTCGGCGTACGTTGTCAAATTTGTTATGCCCCCGTTGTAAAACATGCTTGGCATCAGTGAATAAAATGTTCCTACAGAAATTGAATTCTTGGACTATTTTGTCTTAGATGAAAAAAAAAGAATAAAGCTAAGTATGATCCGCTTGCTTGGTAGCAATATTCATCAGATCATGTGATTTTTTGTCTGCGGATTGATCAAAAGTTGTCTTTACACCTTTGCATCACCGAATTTGCCGAAATTCGTAGACGAATCAAGTGAACCTTTACGAAATTTTTTAGGATATCGTACAATTGACGCACAGTGGGGCCAAATCCACAAAACTCACTAATAATTACTTTTTACAATATTTGACAGAAAACAATGTCATAAATATTATATTCATTATTTTTACGGTTCGGTTAAAACCAGAAACTATATTGTCCAAGTATCGATGTCGGTCGGTCCATCTGTCCGTAGTATTTCTCTCTGTTACTAAACCAACTTAGTTCAAACTTAAACATGTGTAATATTAACTAAATATGGTGGCTAGCTGTCCATTTTTTTCTTAAATTCCGACGTAAGTCGTGAAAGTATGCGAAAGTATACTCACAATTATGAAAAACATACGTTCGTGTTATTATTATTATTATTTTAAGCTGCACGAGGTAGCAGTTAATTTCTACAGGTTGATTAGTAAACATTTTAAGAAGTGTGTAAAAAAAATAGCGATAATAGATCAGGGCCGGAAGTGTACCATAAATCCATGAGAAAATAAGCTTTTCACAAAAACACAATATTGTCGTATGGTTTTAATTAATGCATATATTTATCATCATTACAGTACCATATTAATAAAAAATATATACCACTGGGTTCACTGGGATCCATTATAAGGTACAATTAAGTAATTCACGGCAGAATAAAATTCTTCTTGCAAAAAACAGAATAACAACACACAGTTTCGTTTACGGATGCAACACGACTGAAGTGTACTAACCAATAAGTGACATAATTGCAGCCTTCTTCCTCCTCACCTAGGCTACAAATCGTGATCGTGAATGCAATTTTATATGCTCTGTCTATCACTATATTAGTATGCACAAACGAAATTAATTATAGAACAACTTTAAATTTTGATTTTTTAGCATGTTTTCTTTCCTTGGCCCCACTGTGCGACGCCTACGGTGCCGATTCAAATATAGCTTAGAAGTGTAGGGTAATGTAAGTCAAATATTGAAAAGAATATATTACTTACCTACTGTATATAAATATTTTTCTTAGGAGTAAGATGACTAAGACGCCGTTGCTATGGCAACTATGAAATGCCAATGTCATAACTATCAGATGACTAGTGGGAAATTCACGCAACAAGAGAAAGGCAGGCAATCTACGGCAGCTAGTATGACATGGACCGATATCCTGAACATGCAATGGTAGGTGTGTGATAGTTAGTGGGGAATAATAATAGCAGGTTCTTGTGGCTGATATATTATTCAATAAATATTCATACTGAATACATATTAGCGTCCCTTACGACACAAACGTATAACTGCTTAGTATCATGTATAGCAGTATATCATGAGGTTTAAGGAGTTAGGCAAATTAAATGATTAGAGCTATTTCAATGGCGCCGTTTGCACTCTCATGTCGATGTCGTATTCAAACAATAAACTAAATGCATATCAGCAAAGCAGCAATAAGACGCCACAATCGACTGAAACAATTTGTTCAGTGCCGTCTCGCACTATTTTCGATTTACTTCCGCAAGGAAAAAAATTGTACTTTATTTATTACAATTCATAAATTCTATATTATACTAGGTGTCAACGAGATCATGTATCACCTCGCCATTTTTTTAACAATTGGAATGAAATTTTCAAATTTAATACTAACGTATGAGAAGTAAATGGGCTTATTTTAACGAACATACACTATTAATACCACTTCCTGTTTACCGGAAGTGTCATCAGTTTTGAATTTTTAAATGAAATATCCTGTATATTTTAACATATTCTCATTATGCATGAAAATTTCTATATATTGAATGCTCCACTGCACATACTCGATAAACAACCATTTCAGGAGTTTTGGAATAAATACAATCCCAAGGTAACGTTACCAAATCGCACAAAGTTGCATAACTATGTACCAACTATAAGCGAAGACATTGTAAATAAGATCAAATGTGTACTAAAAAATACACAGCTGTGGTTATGTATTGACGAGATGACAGACTGTAAAAAAAAATCTATATAATTCTACATAAATGTTATAGTACGCGTACTGGACCCTCTTAAACCCACATTTCCACTGTTACCAGCTAGCAAAAGACTAACAGAGTGTACTAACCAAACAATTACTCGTGTGGTTTTGAAGACGTTAGAAAAATTTGACCTATCAAAAAGTCAAGTGTCAATGTTTGTGACCAATGGTGCTACGACAATGCGTTTAGTAGGCAGTTCTCTTCAAGAACACGGTTGTAGGTTGGTACATGTTACGTGTAAAGTGCATACTTTACACCTTGTGGTAGAAACCATTTGACAAGGTTTTCCAGAAGTAGATGCATTAATATTTTTTCACCACGTCGAACATTACTGTTGGAGACAACCATAGAAACATACATGATGCTACAAAGTTCTTACACATTTTTTCCAGTTTGTGATAACCAAGCTAGTTAAGAGGATAAGTTGTGCATACATTGTTGTAAATTGTAACAGTTTATTGCTTTTATTACTAGTTAATTTTTTTTATTATACTTATAATGATGCGTACGCCTATGTCCTGAGGCGCAGTTTTGCCAACTCTACTCATAAGTATAAATGTTGATGATTTAGTTGATATTTAAAGTTTTTGTGATTATGTTTTTTTTGTGATTTGTTTTTATGAATAAATTCTCATTTATTTCCAAAGCCAACTTGGTTTATTTGCAAATTATTTTAATGCTTTAAATTAATATCTTTCATACGAGACCAAAAGTTTTAAATTTGCCACAATTCATTTATGATGAAATCCGTTATACTTACACCAATTTAAAGCTTAAATTATGATGATTCCTATAGGGAAGGAAAAAATAGAGGTTAATATTTGTACAAAATTAGTAACTGTCGCCCAAAAGTCAGGAAAAAATTATTTTGGATTTTTTCAAATAATTTCATTATAATGAAAAATATTCACTTCATATTGCATCCAAATATCAAAAATGAACCATATTATGATATCCAGTGCCTACCTGGAAATTTTTCATTATACAAAAGAGTTTCAATTATTAATTTTGAATATCATAAAAAATTTAAATGAGTCCGCTATATCTGAGGGTAATGTCAAAAATTTGATTTAATACATAGAAAATTTCATGCATAATCAGAATATGTTAAAATATACAGGATGTTCCATTTAAAAATTCAAAATTGATGACACTTCCGGTGAAACCATTGCCCAACTGGTCCTTCTCTCCAAATATGTATGAAGCATAGACATATATATGTCTATGGTATGAAGCGAGGGTAAGTCCAGTAGGCATCTGCGATGCCCTTTCGGACTAGAGGTACTGCTCCAGTACTGGTCAGATGGGTGAAATCTGCGCTGGAAGAGAGACGAGTTAGTGCTGCTTTAGGAGACTGCCAATTGGACGTCGGGGTGAGGGGCGGCTGTCCACAAGGCAGCTGCCTATCACCCCATCTATGGTGTCTAATAATGGATGGTCTCTTGGAGCGCCTAACTTCGGAAGAATTTTATTCGCAGGCATATGCGGACGACCGGCCGCTTCTTAAATGTCGTTTGCAACAGAACGCAGGTAGCTTGTAGAATAATAGAAAGATGGTGCGACGAAACAGGTCTCTCAGTCAATCCATCTAAGACTGAGATGATCCTATTCACCAAGAGAAGGAAAATAGAGGATTTTAGGGTACCAACCATGTACGGTAAACGTCTTGCGCTTGTGCAGGAGGTTAGGTACCTGGGAGTGACCCTAGATAGCAAACTGTCATGGGGGCCGCATATCGACGTCATCAAAAAGTCGACTGCGACTTTCTGGTAATTGCGCCGAGCGGTAGGTAGGAACTGGGGCCTCAACCCACGGATCCTACACTGGCTGTACACGGCGGTCATCAGGCCTAGACTCCAATATGGATCCGTGGTCTGGTGGCCGAGCGTGGACAGAGCGATTACGTCCCGAAAACTGGCAAAAGTCCAGAGACTAGCCTGCCTAGGGATCACTGGCGCAATGAGGACGACACCGACAGTTGTTCTGGAGGTTCTCCTAGGCCTGCCAACGCTTCCCTCGTGGATAAAGAGGGAGGCTATGGCGGCCTATCTGAGAATGCGGGATTCTGGGAGCTGGCAGTGTTCAGGCAGAGCTGAAGGTCACGCAGCAATTGCTGGACTGACGGAGAGGGAAATCCCTTTCTCTGTCCTGAAGGTGAGAGAAGCGAAAGATCAGCTAAGGTTGGAAAGGAATTACACTCTCACTCTTCCTAGTAGGGAGGAGTGGAGTGAAGGAAGAATTGATTTCCGCCCGGACTCTCTGGTGTGTTACATAAACGGATTTCGGCTGGCCACTAGACCGTCTTCCGGGGCGGGAATATATCTGGAAGGCAAAGAAGTACAGGAGAGCTTTGCTCTAGGCTCGTACACCACGGTCTTCCAAGCAGAGGTTTACGCCATCCTAGCGGTGGCAGGTAGGGCTGAGGTTAGGAATGGGGCGGAACAGATAATATACATCTGCTCCGACAGCCAGGCTGCTCTAAAGGCGGTGTGCTCCCCCAGGACGAGATCAGCTCTCGTCCAGGAGTGTGGGAATGCCCTAGAAGAGTTGGCCAGGCATAAACAAGTGAGATTGGTATGGGTCCCGGGACATATGGGAGTTCCAGGCAACGAGAAGGCCGATGAATTGGCTAGACTCGGAGCCGAGTAACCCTGTCACGGGCCTGAGCCTATGTTAGGTATTTCAAGAAGGCAGGTCACAACGGCCCTCAATGAGTGGGCCCTCGAGACACTGAGGATGCACTGGAGGACCAACAGGGCCTGCAGGCAAACCCGAGATTTTGTGACGGGGCCGAACAAATCGAGATCGGCCTGGTTGCTGGGACGGAGTCGTAAAACTCTGAATCTCTTAATCGGTGTTTTGACAGACCACTGCAGACTTAGGAGACATCTATCATTGAAAGGTATTGAGGAAGACCCTACATGTCCAAGATGCAGGAGTGATGAAGAGACATCTTACCACTTCCTGGGACAATGTGAAGCGTTTGGGCGCCTAAGACACAGTATCTTCGGTTATGAGGCGCTTCTAAGGGAGGAGATGAGCTCCCTCGCAATGAGTGATATCCTGACCTTCACCAGAAGGTCGGAAAGATTCGATGAGGGAGCAAGAGAAGCACATGGCTGAGGGGACAGCTGGGGGTTGGTAAAAAGGGCCCATCTGTGGCCTACTTGCCAGGCGTCAGCCTCCCCCACCATTACCATTACCATTACCAAGTCCAGTAGGGTTTCCATTGCAGCTGACGGCGTGGTACTAATTGCCCCATTATGGTCAAGCATGCTAATCTCTTTAAACCAGAGAGTTTGGCTTTGGCCATCTGTTGTGATACTTTTGGCCACCAAGGATAGATCCATATGTTATCATTGGTCTGATGACCATGACATAGATCCCGTAAATTTGTTAGGAACCCATGCCCCAGAATTTACCACAAATATGATGTCTGTCCATAAGGACAGTTTTGCATTGTGTATTACCTTTTCATGATGGGAGTTCCAATTAAGTGATTTATCTAGAGTGATTCCTAGATATTTCACCTCCTCCCCAAATGGAATAGTTTCACCCATTAAGGAAGGCAGTCTTAAGTCCTCCAGTTTTCTTTTCCGGGCGAATGTTATTATTACTGTTTTTTGAGGGTTCCCAGACATCTGCTCCCTGTCACACCAGTTGCCCACTGCATCTAATGTTTCCCGAAGTGTATACTCCTTCCGAGTTTCCTCTGACTAGTATGATTAGATCATCTGCATATGCTAGAATCTCAACCTCCCACAGTGTGAGAATAATCAATAAGTTATACACATGAAGTGACCACAGAAAGGGAGGGCATCTTCTTGTGGCTTTAAAACTAACTGCTTCTCCCTGTTGAGATGTTGTTATGGATCTGGTTGATAGCATAGCACGAATTCAGGCGCCTATTGTTGACTCAATTGCTCTAACAGCCACTACTGCATATGAGGAGTCGGGCAATACAAATGTTTTCTCATTGTCGAGAGAAGCCACCACAATTTCCTTCATTTAAAGGAATCGGGTGATCTTCCCGACTAGATTGTTGAATGCTAGTTCTGTTGATTTTTCTATCTAATAGGCATACTGGTGTGTATTGAGGAGGTGACGGCTCAGGATGTTCCTTCTGATATATCCGTCCAGCACCTCCTCCAGGCCTTTCAACAAAAATGATTTCAGGCTAATTGTGCGGTTTCGTGGTCGAGTGATAAGGACACTTGCTTCTCATCCTGGAGTCCTAGGTTCAATCCCCAGTCAAAAAGCTAGGATTTTTTGTAAACCAGAATTTAATCCTAGCATACTCGAACATTGGGTGTATGTCCATTGTCTCCAAATGTGTAGCCCTCTCCCACACAAGGTACCTTCATGGATGTAAGGGATTGTATTACCTGTGGTGTGGTGTTTAAATTCGTCTAAGCGATTTAGAGCTTTGTTCTTTCCTACACATTTTTGGAATATAAACTACCTTAACTTCTGACCAACTAGATGGGATATAGTTTCATGCCAGACTAGCTCTGAATAATTTAATGAGGAACGGGCGCAATATTTGCAGTCCGTTTTGTAATAGAGCTGGAAACTCTGTCCTCTTCTGGCGTTTTGAATGGTTGCAAAGATTTGAGAGCCCACTCAATTGCCAGTACTGTGATCACCTTTTTAGCTGCTAGCCAGTCATTTTGATCAGGTTGTTTTGAACGTCCTTCTGACGGTGACAGCTGTTGGTCATCCAGATTCAAGCACCCTGGTAAATGGTTATGTGCTTGAAGCTGTAGGGTCTCCTTTCCAGAGTTCGTACATGAGACGTCCGGTCGCCTTAACGAGCTGTATTTTCACGTCGGCTCTCAGGAAAGATTCATGGATTAGTGCTGGGAGATAGGTCAGTTATACTCTCACAGAATTTCCTACAAGATCCCCTTTTTGTGCTTCTTATTTCTCTGTTATAGTCCGTTCCCACATAGCACAAAAATATATTATGATCATTTCATCTATATTCCCGGCAAATACTGAATGTACTCTGTATATGCAGAAAGTAGAACAAATATGTGCATATAAGCTCCATTATCTAAAATGAATATACACAGTACGAGTCAATTTTTATATAAAATGTATAGTATTAAATAAATATTGCACTGTATATGCAAAGTATTTTGAAGATAAATATACCCTAAACGTTTATTAATGTTTTATGCATATACTTAGCATATCTTGTACTAGTGGGTTAGAGTAGATTTATATTGGTTGGTCTCAATCGCCCGAAGCTTTAGCTTGATTGAAGAGGAGCCGAACTTCTTTTCTCTATTTGTCAAAATTTTTGCTCCACCAAGACGCGCCCCTATTGTCTTTTTCTGTCTTCAATGGACAGTTTTCATGATAAGCTAAAACAATTGCATTTCGGATCTGTTCCGCCACAAGTTGTTTCATCACAATTCCTGACTATGGTGTGACTGATGGTTTGAAGGTGAAACTGGAGGGAATGTTTTTGTACCCTTCCCAGACTTCGAATCTTGATATTATCTTTTTGCTCAGGCAGTTTGAGCGGATTGTGATGTCTAGTACCTCATTTCTATTTCTAGTGACAAAGGTTGGTTCGTAACCAATGTTAATCAGTTAGTCCTTCTCATAATATATATTCACAAATCTACTTACCTCTTTGGTTATTGTCCGTGTTTCCCCATGCTGTATGGTGAGCATTTGCATCACATCCAATAACCAGGTGGATATTGTTCCTTTTGCTGTAAGCGATTAAATTCCACACTACAGCTGGAGGAGGGTGATTCGCAGCCTAAGAAGTTGGTCGAGCAGACAATTATTTCCATTTTGCTACCACCTTCTGAGGTCGATACCTTAACGGCTACAACATCCTTGGTGCAGTAACCTGTATAGTTTGTTGTTTGGATCTTTGCTCGTATTTCAAAATAGGTATGACCTGCTCGTGTACTACTATATTGCAGCAATGCATTTATACTATCAACAAATACAATGAAAATATGTATAAATGAAACATTGTCCAGTACTCGCCATTGCTCAAATGTAGAGTTGACCTTTCTATTTATTTTCTATTATTTGATTCATATAGCTACTAACTGAAACGTACAAAGTTCCAAATAACAAAGTATAAGTACAAAGTAGTTAATGTTATTTCTGATCAAGATAAGGTTCTGGGTCTTTCATCAGAGCCAACTTCTATTACCTTGACAAACATATTTCCTAGGTCGCTTATCCGGCCTCAATTACTTGTGTAGGGTTCCTGGAGAAGAACGATATCAATTTGCTCTTCCATAAATCTTCTGCCGAGGACGTGTAGTAGCCCTAGCTATTTGCAGATTTGCTTGTAGACACCTGATGGATGATGTCATTGTGTAGTTGAATTAAGGATAAGGATATAAAGTTGTGTTGATTTGGGAAAACGGTTGGGTTAGGTTGTTGGGTTAGGTAGGGGTGAGGTATTTTCTCGTCCTCCCAGAAGGTGAATGTTTCACATTCTTTCTGGAGGTGATTTCATCTGTTAGGCTTCCCCACGTTCCATTCTTTGAGAGTGGTTTAGTTCCACTCTTCTTAAGATAGGATTTATTTGGGAGGAATCTTCCTTTTCCAGATGTTGACTGTCAGGGCAGTTCGCTCCTCTTGGGAAGCGATTGTGATTCGCTTTCCCCCGAGGGTATTCCGACTACCGTTATTTTCTTGTCAGAGGGGTTTTTGCCTCCTCTAATTTTTGGGCGAAACTTTGTTTCAATCTGCAGAAGTATCTGAAGTTCAGCCCCTTCAGTATGGTCATAGATGCTGCATTTACTGAGAACAACCATGTTTGACCAGGGGCAGATTCACCTGGTGTAGTACAGCCCATTCCTGGGTATTCATACCATGGTTCATTTTTCTCAGTCCGTTGAGCACTACCTTTGAAGACAGTCGGTTACTGACGTCATCAGGGATATATGTCACACAGACAAGAGGTTTGAGAAGATCCTGCCCCTGCACGAATTTAAAACGCCTCTTTTCCATGGTTCTGAGATGCTCATCTCATCAACACAAGTAATGAGAAGCCACCCCGGCCGTTGTGTGCAGTCCAGAAATCTCACTAGAGGACCCTCATCTGGGATTTCCTCCACAGCTTACATTATTGCCTCCTGTAGTGCTTGCAACTGTGAATTAATTAGGCTGGCCGCATGGTAGTCAGAATGGATTATGCCCAATCTGATCCGTCCAACAATGGCACCTTCCCGAGGGTTTTTGTCAGCTCGTGTGGTGTGCTGTCGTCGGAGCGAAGCCGCTTACCGGCTACAGCTTACTCAGAGGAAGTTTGCTGTCATCGCTCTGATTGCTGTTGGGTTTGGCGGTGCTTCAACACTTTACGTAAGGCATTTTATAAGGTATTCCGCTCTTAAGTAAATGACCAAGACGTCTTCTTGCAGCTCCCTCCAGTGTTTTTTTTTTTTTAGGGTAAGTTCATCCAATACACTTTGGATATCTCGTTCCCATTTCTCCAGCCCTTGGAGATGGGAACTTTAACATCTCCCCTTACTGGTTTAATATTAGGAAAATATCCGATAGAGTAGGATTGATCCCAGGCTCCATATGTTCTGTTCTGTTGCAGATAGTATTGATGAGTATTGTATGATGACAGGGATATTTATACTTCGACCTCAATTACTGATGGATGTGTGAATTTTACATACTGCATCAATATTACTGTTATGTAGTACCATGGTCATAGTCTATTTGTGCATTGAATGAGGTTGAGCAGAGACCTTTTAGAAGCCTTGAATAATCTGAGGAACTGTACCTGAGGTAATAAATAAATGCAAATAAGGAAATTTTTGTTTTTTAAAAAACAACAAAGAAAAGAATTTGTTAATAATTGTTAATAAGGTTGTCATGGCTAAAGTCTTCAATGATTCTATTTGTATTTATTATTTGATATAAGAAATGTCTTTAACTTGGGCACAGGAATAACTTTACACTTGTGTACATCTGCCCGCCGTCTGCACCAATTACTAGCGCGCTTTTGTTTCCTATCCCGGCTACAGTTGCAAAGTTCCAACGGACAGGGTTTATATTTGTATTTATCTTTTGATATAAAAAATACCTTTAACTTTGGCACAGGAATAACTTTTACACTGGTGTACATCTGCCCGCCATATGCACCAATCACTAGCGCGCACTTTGTTTCCTACCCTGGCTATAGTTGCAAAGTTCCACCGGACAGGGTTTAATTATTATTTTTCTAAGTCCTACCATAGAATTTGTTTTTGGTCAAATTTTACATTTAACTAATGCAAAAATAGGTTATTTCCTCAAACAAGATTGATGATAATTTTTGTTTCATTACAGATTTCTATATTCTTTATCAAAATAAATAGATATTATGGCATTTAGAGGATTTAAAATGTACGATAACTTTTTAACATTTCATTTATTTTTTTTTACATAAAATTAACATTTAACAAAAATGAAAATTAATTAATGACACTAATATGAATCTAAACTGAAACATATAACTATTTAAATACTAATAATTAATTAACACTTATTAATATAAACCCATGGTAAATATTGTAACTATATCCACAAAAATAAAACAAATATTTTAAATCCATAAGTAACTAATACAATAACTGTGAATTATCCATTATGAAAAACTTCAAGAGAACTGGCTGCAAATTAACTTTGTTTATTTGGCTGGAAAGAAATGGATATAATTTTAGAAATCAGAAAAATATTTTGACATTTAAAATAACATGTATTTGAGAAATTATAAAAATAGATGGTGTTAAACATCACATATACTTTTATTTAAAAGTTCTATGACTAAAAACTCTTACTTCTAAGATGATAAGCTCTATACAGGGTGGTCCGAAGTTTTCCTGACAAACTTCGACACGTGATAGACGGACTTAAAATAAGCCGAAAAGTTCCTATCAACTTACATCCTTAGGGGATTGCTAACAAAGATACAGGATGTTAAAGTTTTGTGAAAAACAAACAATTTTTTTAATAACTCTAAAATTACGAAAGCTATCGACTTGAAGTTTTAGGGGCGGTGATGATTTTTAAGTCTCTATTGTTTCATAAAATCTTATCTTTGTACTGCCTCCAGTGACGCCGCCAGAGGGTGGGGGAGATGAATTTTTCGCCGAAACTATGTTACGCCACTGTTTTGTGTAGTTGATTTTGAGATTGTTCGATTCAGTGTTCAATTTGGAAGAAAGAAGGTATCTTTTAGTTTTTTCGTACAACGCTTACTTTTCGAGTAAAACGGCTATTTCTGCTTTCTCTACTAAAACAGTAAAACCTTTCCTACATTAATGATAAAATTAATAATCCTAGTTGCCTTTGGTAAACAATGAAACAGTGTTGTCAGTCAATGTTTGACCTGTCAAAACTAGTGTTAGTGTTGTATACCAAGCTACAAGATGCCAAGATTGTTCAGCAATGAAGAGTATGCTGATATTCATTTTATTTATGGGTTTTCTGATGGCAATGCTCAACAGACAGTTCGAGAATACCGAAGGAGGTATCCAAATAGGAGACGACTAAATGTTCAAGTTTTTACAGACACCCATCGCAATTTTTGCGAAAGGGGATTGCGAGATAACCGACAAAATAGAAATGACGATCGAAGAAATATTGGAAGAAATGGAAACGGAAGAATTCTTAGAGCTTTTGGCGAAAATCCAAGTTTAAGTTCTCGCAGGGCAGCACAACAATTAGGAACATCCAAGTCTAAAGTGCTACGAGTATTACATCGAGATCACAGAAAAGCTTATCATTTATATCCCGTACAAAATTTACATCCCGGTGATACAGAGAAGCGTTTAAATATTTGTCATTGGCTAATTAACTTTGTAAGGGGGAATTCCGAATTCTTAAGAAAAATATTATCGACCGATGAGGCGACGTTTACCAGAGCTGGAGTAGTGAATCACCATAATATGCATGTTTGGGCACACGCAAATCCTCACCAAACCCGCCTTCGATCATTTCAAAATGAATTTAGTGTAAATGTTTGGTTGGGCGTATTATTGGCAACAACATTTGTGGCCCACACTTCTTGCCGCCTAGGCCAAATGCAGAATTGTTTAGGGATTTCCTCACTCATGACCTTCTCGAAATAATGGGAGATGTTCCCCTTGATGTACGAAATGAAAGTTGGATACAGTTGGATGGAGCACTGGCGCATTTTGGACGGGTGGTGTGTGAATGGTTGGACGCTAATTATCCTGAGATGGATAGGTCGTGTGGGAAACAATTATAACGCCCAGGAGAATATTGTAAGAGGTCCGGTGGCCTGGCCACCAAGATCACCTGACCTCACGCCTTTAGATTTTTATATGTGGGGTTATTTAAAAGAAAAAGTTTATGCTACACCGGTGACAACGCGAGATCAGTTACTTGAGCGTATCCAACAAGCTTGCAACAAGATGAGGGAAAATCATCATCAAGTATCCGCTGTCAATTCCACAATTCAGAGGTGTCACAAATGTATTGAAGTGAATGGGCTCCAATTTGAGCAACTTCTTTAATTTCCTGTTTCACTGTTTGGTAATGAGTTTTACATATGTTCTTAGTTTTTACATAAATTCTGTAATTTATGAAATAAATGATAAACTTTTAATAAAGTTTAGTCATGAAAATGCTTTTTACTATTTTACTCGAAAAGTAAGTGTTGTACGAAAAAAACTAAAAGATACCTTCTTTCTTCCAAATTGAACACTGAATCGAACAATCTCAAAATCAACTGCACAAAACAGTGGCGTAACATAGTTTCGGCGAAAAATTCATCTCCCCCACCTTCTGGCGGCGCCACTGGAGGCAGTACAAAGATAAGATTTTATGAAACAATAGAGACTTAAAAATCATCACCGTCCCTAAAACTTCAAGTCGATAGCTTTCGTAATTTTAGAGTTATTAAAAAAATTGTTTGTTTTTCACAAAACTTTAACATCCTGTATCTTTGTTAGCAATCCCCTAAGGATGTAAGTTGATAGGAACTTTTCGGCTTATTTTAAGTCCCTCTATCACGTGTCGAAGTTTGTCAGGTAAACTTCGGACCACCCTGTATAGTCAGCGGGCAACCTAATATACTGAATATTCGCTCGCAAATTTTTAACGATATACTAATGAGCAAATAACTTTCCTAATGTCACAAACGAGAAACACAAAAAATTCAACAAGAATATTTGAAAGAAATAATAAAAATACGTTTTTGAAATAGTACCTTTATGGTAAAACCCATGGCATTCCTTATATGTTTCAATATGAGCACTATTAACAGTTTGAAAAGAACATAGTAATTAATAAATTGTTAAATTATTTGAAAACCTTATAATAAGACAGGTTTATATTTCGAACATATTGTTTATTAACAAAAGATGGGATTTTTTTTGTAACACCGGAGATTCATACCCCATATTTTAATACGAGTCTAGAATCATATCATTTGGCCCAGTTACAATTTACGAACATTCTTCATATATGGCGTTATTGAAACCAGAAAAAAATAAATAATTGATATGAACGACCTTTATACTTTATTCTAAATAATATGAATAATGTATGAGTGGAATTTTTTATACTATAAACTACAAATATGATAAAAATAAATAAACAACAATAACAAATTAACTGTGACACGTATCGATTGGCCCAAATGAAAATCTCGTCATTCAATTTGGCCCAAGGACATCAACAAATCAGTCACCACTGTGTTACATCACCCTTTGTCTTTATAACAGCTTCAACACATTTTGGCATTGTTTTTGCCATAATGAGGGCCATATTTCCGTGAATCTATCTTTCAATTCTGGAACACTTCTGGCCGGCCTCGCTCTCAATTTATTTTTCACAACATGTGTTTCAATTGAGGATGTCAGAGCTGCTGGAGTTCCAGTAACTTAATATCTTTTAACATCTTAAAAGGCTGACTAAATGTGATAAATCTACATAAATTGCAACTGGGCCAAATGTTATGATGCTTGTAAGCTGTAATTGATTTAATTTAATTTAATATCTTCTTTCGAAAAAAATTTCAGCTTTTTGGCAGAGAATTGAGCATAGAACTACGGAGTGAGAAACAACTGTCTGCTTGATCACGAAATCATGTCATAAATAAAAATATGAAAGTTATCATTTATTGACTTATTTTGAAAATGATATTAAAAGAAAACATATAACACGGCACAAGACAACCTCCAAATTAAACATTAAACATCACAGGTATTACAACCCCTGTATCCCTAAAGTAACATTGCCTGGAAGATACGGACACACACTCAATATCCAAGTATGCTGGAATTAATTTGCACTTCTGAAAAAACCCCAGCTCCTTCGCCAGGACTCGAACCCGGGATGGAGGAGAGGAAAGTGTACTTACCGCTCATGAAGTGGGTTGGAATCTTTGATGTTAAGGTTTAACACTGACGTAATTTTCCACAAAACATCATATACTGCACTCGACGTGCATTTCGCCAACCAAGGGATCATCTGGAGATTATTAAAACTAACCTTATGCTAACAAACTATCATATTTATAATTGTTTAGGTATATGGATAGTATTTTTTGCAGTGTTTGATACAAGTCACTGATATTGACAACTTTGTTTCTAAATTAAACAGTCGTTTCGCGTCAGTTAAATTCACATATGAAATTGAAAACTCTGGACAACTACCATTTTTAGATTTATTAATAATTAGAAATAGTGAAAATAAATAAGAATTTGACATATATAGAAAAGATACCGGTACTCCAAGATATATAACTAGGCACTCTCATCACCGTGCTCAACACAAAACTGTAAGTTTTTAGTTTCTAGTTCATCGCCTATTAAGCTTCCCCGTCAATAAGGAGAGGTTAGAAAAAGAAAAGGCATTAAGGACATAGCTGCGAGTAATGTATATTCTGTAAGTTTAATTGACAAAATAATTAGGAAACGTATATTTAAAGAGACACCTAGAAATTCCTCGACCTGTCAAAATGAAGGAGAATCTTCTAAATTTGTATCTATTCTATTCGACCCTCGATTCAAGATTTTTAAAGATATAGGTATAAAAGTGGTGTATTAATTGGGAAATAAATTACAACTTTTAGGCAAACCAAAAGACACAATTGATACAAACGAAAAATTGGGTGATTTACTAAATAAGCTGGAAGGACTGTAATCAGAAGTATGTAGGGCAAACTAGACGATCAAATCAAACTAGATTCAAAGAGCATATGACTCATCTCAAATATAATAGAACAGATAAGTCCAGTGTTGTCCAACATGCGTTTGAGAACAACCATAAAATAGATATTAGCAATTTAAGATTAATTAGGAATGTAACAAATACCAGACAGCTGGTGCATCCAGCTTGAAAGTTTGGAAATCACAAAGTGTAAAAATAGTATGAATTGTTTCAGAGGGCCAATTCCAAATAGCCCGCTTTATTGGTTAGTGAGTCACAGTTCATCAAACTGTGACAATAGTTTAGGTATAAATGGGGTAGTTTGTTAGCATAAGGTTAGTTTTAATCATATCCAGATGATGCCAACTTGGTTGGGGAAACGCGCGTCAAGTGCAGTATATGGTGTTTTGTGGAAAATTACGTTAGTGTTACTTACCGCTCACACAACCCATAAGCAGAAGCAGTCCAAAGACTGCTCTAATCATTTTCTTATAAGTCTAGAATATACATAAGAAGAATGAATACTTACCCAAATTTATTTCCTTTCACTAAAAGGTTAAACGTTTCCAATTTTTGAAGGATACTTTCGCCTTCACTTTCTGATAGCAATTTCATTATGTCTGTGGGTAATTTACCTAATTCTTTCATAAAATATAGAATTAGCCTACAAAAAAACCAAGAAAGATTAAATTGTAGAATTGGAGAGGAAATATCTTAAAACCAAAACTGTCATTTTCTAGCTCAAAAATAAAGTCACAAGTGACACATTGACATCGATCACCTTGTAAATAAAAACTCATTTTTTGACATACTGAGCAGTTTTTTGCCACTTCTGGTTTTGACTGAGGAACAATCTTTAACTGTGTTAATTTTGTCAACTCCAGGGGTGGCTTGTCCGGGTAGGTCGATGAGGCAGTGCCTCACTATGAAGAAACAAGGAATGAGGAAATATTTTTTGTATGTTGTTTATTTTTTATTATTAGAGTTTATTTTGCAACTTGCTATTATACAAACAATACATTGAAAATATAACATTTGTGTAAAATGTTTAAAAAATAAATAAAATATCTCTAATCTTAGGTACAATTAAATTCAATTACATGAGACTTAATAACTAATCATAACATATGTAATAATTTCTCTTTTAAATGTATTCAGTTTCTTTATTTGTTTTACATTGGTAGGGAGAGCATTAAACATTATTAAACTTTTAAAAATTAGATAATTTTGTGTAAAGTTTTTTGTCTGAAATGTATAAAAATCATTTTGTTGTCTTGTGTTGTGATTATGTCTTTCGAATATATGTGATACGCTCTAGTAAGTATACAGGTAACAGATCCTCTCATTTTAAAAATAAATATAAATGTATCGTAACATATTCTTTGTTTTACCGACATAAACTGTAGCGTTTTTAACATGTATCGTATAGGAGTATATCTATTACACTGTAATATAGCATATAATATAGCAAGCCTATTGTGGCTCACTTCTAATTATATTTCACCCAATAAGTTCAGTCTCTTAATGAAACTGATAAAGTTATTGGGTGAGAATGTGTCAGATCCTCTGGCAGCAGTTGCCCTTTGCCAAATATTGAGCATCGGATCCTCTCCACAGCGGGAGACATGGTCTGCCTTCTCATCATCCTCCAAGCACAGACGGCACTCAGCGTTTTCTGCTAGGCCGAGTTTATGCAGATGATAGTTTAGTCGGCAGTGCCCGGTATATAGGCCTATTATAGTTTTCAGGTTTATCATTGTAATATAACATGCATCGCTCGATTCTGAAGTTTTTGTAAAAGTTGTATATCCGTCTGATTTAAGAAATATAAGTGGAACCACAATATTCAAAATGCGGAGAAATAATACTTTTATATATAGTTATCCTTGTAAACATAGATATGTCATTACTTAATCTAGACAAAAAATTAATTTTTTTTGCTACTTTTTTACAGAGATATTGAGCATGTGCTTTCAGATTTAGTTTATTATCTACTATTACTCCTAAATATTTAATTTCGGCAACTTGCTCTAACCTCTCACCACTCAAATTAAGATTTAGATTTTGGTCTACGTGACTACAAACACTATTTATTAACATACACTTGGATTTATTGGAATTTGATTTCAAACTATTAAATGACATCCACTTGTTCATCTTCTGTAAGTCCTCATTTAAATTGTCTTCAATTGTATTAATATCTTTCCTACTTTCAAATACTAATGTATCATCTGCAAACAAATGTATGTAGGTTTTTTATTGCACTTTTTATATCATTAATATACAAACTAAACAGCACTGGACCCAATACTGACCCTTGTGGTACTCCATACTTCGTTTCTTTCTCAAAAAGATACTTCAGATCCATATTTAGTATTTTGAAAACATATAACTTTGGAACCACTTTATGACCGTTCCATTCAGACCATACCTTTGTAATTTGTCTACTAATCTTGCACAATTTATTGTTTCAAATGCCCGTTTAAAATCAATAAAGACTACACCCACCGCACATCACGTATCAATACTTTCCTTCCAATTCGATATTATGTTTTGTAAAGATGTCTCGCAAGAATGACTTTTTACGAAATTCTGATTGTTCTTGTACTACTATCTTATATTTTTCAATATGTTTCTCAAATTGTTCTTTTACAACAATCTTTAGAATTTTTTCATAAATGGGTAGAATATTAACTGGTCTAAATTCGTGAGCATTCTGGTGCTATTTACTTTTGGTATTGGCAAAATAGTGGATGCCTTCCAATGTATTGGAAATTCATCTGTACGAAGTGAGTAATTTATAACACTTAACAGTACTTCTCCAATTATTTCAAACGCAATTTTGATAACTTGAACACTAATACCTTCATCTGTTCCTGCTTTATTTGGTAAACTGTAAATAATTTGTTTTAAGTGATTGTAATATATTTCCTCGAAGCATTCCCCTATCATGTTATTATTAAAACCGTTTGACAAGTTATCTACTTCTATTGATTTATCGATACTATCTATTACATTAGTTATACTGTTTATAAAGTACTCATTAAAAGTTTCTGCTATTTCTTTTCATTTTCTTTTTCTATATTTTCAAAATATATACTTTTTTCATCTATTTTTGAAAGTGGTTTTAACGTGGTTTTCAACGTTTTCCACATTTCTTTAGGATCTTTCTTATGTTCATCTATTTGTCTTTCATAATATTCTTGTTTTGTAATTCTTATCATTTTGGTAACTTCATTTTTTTCTTCTTAAATTTGTCGTCATCTAAGTTTGTTATTTTTGCCCTTTTATAACAATCATCTCTTTCTTTTGATAAATTTTGAATATTCTCATTATACCATTTATTCTGGAGAATCTTACTATTCAATTTCACTACTTTTAGGGGTGCTACCGCATCCAGCGCAGTAACAATGTCATTAATAAGAATATCAGCAATTGTGATTATTCATATAAACATCTGCCAAATTTTCTTTGATTAATTTCCTTTATTAATTGTATATTAGCCTGACTTGATTTTACAACAATTATTCAATTATTTTATATAAATAAAATATATGCGAAAAAAACCGTAATCTTAAATTAAAAGCGATTTAAAATACATACTCATTTAGAGTATTCTACAAAAACGATGTTAAAAACAAACATCACTGCAAGCTGCCTTGGTATCGGGAATCTCGAGTGCCTGTGAAACTTGTCAAGAGGCATGTCTCTGTGACAGTCTGTGGGCTCTTGTACTTTATGAATTTATCGGTTTTTCGGAGGGGACATAGGATAATTATCAGTCTCAGAGGTACACACGCCTTCTGCATGTACCAATCAGAAGTACCAAATTTAAACTGACAATATTCAAATCTGCGATTCACATATTCAAACATTTAGTGTTGTTCATAATATTTTGTTTTTTGAGGTTGGTTTTTTTCACGAATTCACAAATAAAATTGATTATTAAAATGAATGTAATACTGCTGTTTTTGGTAAGTGCAAATAGTTTATTTACTACCTGTCTTTGTTAAATAACCCCCCCCTCCCCCCCCCCCCCCCCCCCCCCCCCCCCCCCCCCTTCCCCTCTCCCCCTTTTCCCCCCCCCCCCCTTCAATTCCCTTTTTTTCCCCTCCTCTTCCCCCCTTACCCCCCCCAACTTTTTCCCCTCTTTTTTCCCCTTTTTCCCCTTTTTTCCTCTTTTTTTCCTTTTTTTTAAAAAATTTTTTTTTTTTTTTTCCTTTTTTTTTTAATTTTTTTTTTTTCCCCTTTTTTTTTTTTTTCCCCCTCCCCCCCCCCCCTCTCCCCCCCCCCCCCCCCCCCCCCCGGTTGTTTCCCCGGCTTTTTTTCTTTTTTTTTTTTTTCCCCCCTTTTTTTTTTTTTTTTTTTTTTTTTTTTTAACCCCCCCCCCCCCCCTTCCCCCCCCCCCCCCTTTTTTCCTCCCCCCCCCCCCCTTTTTTTTTTTTTTTTTGTTTTTTTTTTTTTTTTTTTTTTTTTTTTTTTTTTTCCCCCCCTTTCCCCCCCCCCCCCCCCCTTCCCCCCCTTTCCTCCCCCCCCCCCCCCCCTCCCCCCTTTTTTTTTTTTCCCTTTTTCCCCCTCCTCCCCCCCCCCCCCCCCCCCCCCCCCCCCCCCCTCCTTCCTTTTTCCTTTTTCTTTTTTTTTTTCTTTTTTTTTCTCTTCCTCCCCCTTTTTCCCCCTCCCCCCCCCCCCTTTTCCCCCCTTTTTTTTTTTTTTGTTGGGCCCCCCCCCCCTTTACCCCCCCCCTTTTCTTTGGGTTTTTTTCTGGGTTCTTCCCCCCTTTTTCCCCCCACCCTTTTTCCCCCCCCCCCCCCCCCACCCCCCGGGGCCCTTCCCCCTTTGGGGGGGGGGCTTTTTTTCCCTTTAATTTTTTCCCCCCCCCCTTTTTTTTTCCCCCCCCCCCCCCCCCCCCCCCCTTTTTTTTTTTCCCCCCCCCCCTTCCTTTTTTTTTTTTTTTCCCCCCCCCCCTCCCCCCCCCCCCCCCCCCCCCCCCCCCCCCCCCCCCCCCCCCCCCCCCCCCCCCCCCCCCCCCCCCCCCTTTTTTTCCCCCCAAACCCCCCCCCCCCCCCCCCCCCTTCCCCCCCCCTCTCCTCCCCCCCCCCCCCCCCTCCTTTCCCCTCCCCTCCTCTTTTTTTATTTCTCCCCCCCCCCCCCCCCCTCCCCCCTTTTTTTTTTTTTTTCCCCCTTCCCCCTTTTTCCCCCCTTTTCCTTTTTCCTCTTTCCCCCCCTCCCCTTTTCCCCCCCCCTCTCCCCCCCTTCCCCTTTTTTTTTTTTTTTTTTGGGTTTTTTTTTTGCCCCCCTCCTCCCTTTTTTTTTTTTTTTTTTTTTTTTTTTTCCCCCCCCCCCCCCCCCCCTTCCTCCCCTTTTTTTTTCCCCCCCCTCCCCCCCTTTTTTCTCTCTCCCCCCCCCCCCCTCCCCCCCCTCCTTTTTCTCCCCCCCCCCCCCTTTTTCCCCTTTTTTTTTTTTTTTTTTTTTTTTCCCCCTTTTTTTCCCCCCCTTTCTTTCCCCCCCCCCCCCCCCCTTTCCCCCCCCCCCCCCCCCTCCCCCTTTTTTCTCCTTCTTTTTCTTTTTTTTTCTTTTTTTTTTTTTCCTTTTTTTTTTAAATTTTATTTTTTAAAAATTTTTTTTTTTTTTTTTTTTTTTTTTTTTTTTTTTTTTTTTTTTTTTTTTTTTTTTTTTTTTTTTTTTTTTTTTTTTTTTTTTTTTTTTTTTTTTTTTTTTTTTTTTTTTTTTTTTTTTTTTTTTTTTTTTTTTTTTTTTTTTTTTTTTTTTTTTTTTTTTTTTTTTTTTTTTTTTTTTTTTTTTTTTTTTTTTTTTTTTTTTTTTTTTTCTTTTTCCTTTTTTTTTTTTTTTTTTTTTTAGTTAAAAATTATAATATAACAAACAAATATTAATGTAAGAAACTGCAACGATGTAGATTTTCTAGTAAATTTTTCATTTAGTCGCCTTTCTTAGAATTATGATGACAAGTTGTTTATAAAAGAATTATGCTATGCGTTCTTAGCTTACGTAAATCTTAATTAATCCAGGTCTACTGAGCCGTAGATTTGTTAATACATAGTACTTAAAATGTAACTATCTAGCGGATAGTACAAAGAGAAATAAATTATTTTGTTGGCCTTGTATTTTATTTTCCAAAAGCAGCAAGAATGTTTGGTCAAAATCAAGGTATAGTGACCATAAAAATTGATCATGTTTCATAAATATTTGGCAAAATTTTAGATACGGTCATCAGTCAAATTGAAATAAGATTTCCAGATATTTCTAAATTAAGCTTCATTGATCTTTGTCGGTAAATAAATTCCAATATTATTCTAAATCATTTCCTTAGGAATTTTTGGTCAGTATATTAAAGCAACACCATTTTTTTTTATTCCGCCAATTAAAAAAATTAACTTTTGTATGTATGTATAGATGTCAATGATTTAAACAATTTTTGTGCTACACTTAAGAGAGAATGTTTTAAAAATTATGCATTTGTACATCTAGCTGTTAACTTCTGTTATAAAGATAAACAGTTATGTAAAATTTAATAAACATAGAAGTCCAGTGGATTAAGATCCCGTGACCAAGGTGGCCAGACCACTGGTCCAATACCATTAATCACTTCATGATTTATGTCATTCTTCCCTAGCTGGCCAATCCAACATTGCGGATAATTAGTATTTAGCCAGTCTCATACAGTTATTCCTAAATGCGGGGAGCACCATCCATTTGTATCCAACTCTCATATCTTAGGATAACGGCAAATCCTCGATATAGTCCTGCAGGTAATTAGTAAGACACTGCAAGGAATAATTCCGAGTTTAACCTCGGGGGTAGAAAATCTGAACCACAAACGTTATTTTCAAAAACTCCCAACCAAACATTTTGATATGACCGGGTCGAATTTCTCGAGGATTTTCGTGTGTTCAAACATGAATATTATGGAAATTGTTATCCCAGCTCTAGTGAATGAAGATTCATCAGTCCATAAGATTTTATGCAATAACTCCGGATTTTCATCCGACGAATTTAAAAGCCACTGGCAAAACCTCAATCGCATTTCAACATCCCCAAGGTCTAAATGTTGTCATCTCGTAATGTTTGTAATATTTGTGACTTAGATATTTGTAGTTGTTGAGCTGCTTTTGAGAGCTATGCTTTGGGTTGTTATCAAAAGTACGAAGAATGGGACTCCAATTGTTATTTCTACAGCTTCTGTTATGTTCATTATTAACACAAAGGCCAAAGTTACAAGAACTCTAATATGTTCTTATGAAAACACGAGCATCTGGAATTCTCCTATTTGGATAAAGTCTTCGGTATTCACAAACTGCTGCTTCCACATTTCCATCACAAAATCCGTACAAAATGAAATTCGCATGTTCTTCGTTACTACTAAAAAGCATTTTTCAGAATAATATAACATGAATAACAATAGCAGTAATAATAGTAATAATCACTACATGAATTATTACACAACTAACTAAATGACGTACAGTTACTAGTTGCTTAACAATTAATCTTTATTTGACAGATAATTATATTTGCTCATTTGTTTTTCAGAGAACACTTTTCTAAAGTTTTCTTTTAACGTCCATACAAAAAACTTAACCACAAAGTAAATCAGGCCTTCTTATTATTAATGTTGGTTTTATTGTTATTGTTGTTGTTTTTATTGTTATTGTTGTTATAACTTTTTATTGTTGTTCTTGTAGAGGATTAGGCCTACCGGAGATACTATTATTTAAAAAAAATATGCTGCATACTCTACCTTATGGTGATGGGGATAAAAAAAATGCTATATGGACAAGATCTTCGAAAATATGTTGGTAAAGAATCCTTTAAAAAACTATGCCGAATATTAATTACGAAGGTTTGAAACAGATTTTTTAATTTTTTTTTTTTTTAGTTTTTCTCTTAACGCTCAAAAATTGTTTAAAAACAACAGTTTACATGCTATTAACTCGAAAACGGTGCATCCTACGAAAAAATTATGAGAAACATTTTGTGCAAAAAATATCATAGAATTTAAAAAAAAATCTAAATTAATAGCTAGGACCAGTAGCATAGAAATTCTGGTAGGAAAAAGGGTCACCTCCCAGTTTGATGCTACTGGTGATGTTCAGAAACTTTTGTAATAGAGAAATATTAGTGCTCCATGAGATATTTAAAAAAATCATTTTAAAAATAAAAACCTCAACACTATCTCAGAAACAGGCAATGTTTATGTAGCAAACTCATTTTTTTTTTTAAGTTTCCGTCTTGGAAAATGGACCACCCTGTATACTGCCGTGCTAAGGCTAATGGGCGTATCTGACATTGTATCGAAATTCGGTTTATGGGATTTTTACATAGGCAAGCATGTATTTGACTTCATTACTAAAGTAAAAGCGCGTATCTGTATTCTAAATTATCTAAAAATCTTTTTAAAATATGGGATATCTCCACCGCATAGTAATATTGCAAAGCCAAATGGCCGTGTCTAACATTTTCTTAGCCAAAAAAATCGAATATGCAGTGTATTACAGACAGATATAGGTCATATCAGTAATTTTTGGGCTAATATTCCCTAAGCCAGTTAGTCTTATATGCATTAATATTAGCAGATACGACTAGGTGTATCACAAACAGTTGGCATATAGAAAAATACAAAACCTTAATTATCTCAAAACTATGTTTTTGCAGATACGCCCTTTAGCATAAGGACGGCAGTATAGTAGCATACAGAAAATTTGAATTCAAAAAACTCAATAATCTTTGAACTCCCAAAAAATATTCGTCCAAGGGGCTTTCCCCAGATCGCCTGCAGCTTGCGAATGCTGTTCACCACTACCTTGCCTTACCTACGTAAATGTCCACGAGCCGCCACTGATTAATACCCTGTATTGAACCATAAGATTCTTTATAAAATTCTTATGACAGATACCACTCAATGCCATTTGTTTTTAAAATGAAATCAGAATATAACTATCAAAGATAAAAGGCCAATGGGGTCGTTTGGTAATGATGGAGATTAAAATGATTGAAAACAAAATTATCTCGCCGAAAATGTTATAATTCGGATTCTTAACTTTTTTTTTTTTAATCTTAATCAGTTAAAATTAGTTTTCAAGTTAACTAAATAAACAAACAAAAATTGTGATAAAAATTACCTCACTTTGGCTAGTAAAGGACGATCTGACTTATTAAATTGAAGAAGTATTTGATCATTCGTATCACAACAAATGCAAGTGAATCCTGCTTGAAGTGCATCATCTTTGCTTAGGTACCCATGACATGGTGCATGATATTGTCTTCTGCAAGTGAAACAGCTAATTATGTCCACATCTAGGGATAGGGTTAACTGACAAATGCAATTGAAGTATTCTTCTGTCATCACAACACTCTCGCTTCGTCCACTTGCAATGGAAACATTATTTCTGTAATGATCTAACAAAAATGTAAGTAATTAGACATTGGTATTATATTATACAGAAAAATACATATTTTTTATGAACCGTCAAAAGGTGATGTTTTTATATTTATATCTTGTCAAATTTCATCTTGTCAACATCTAAAGTTTCCAAATTATAGGAGTAATTGTCCTAATTAGACATCCACGCTTCACTCTCCTTCATAATTAGTCACATCATTACTATGACTCTGTCTAAGTTTGTCAAGTACATGCAATTGTGTAATTGTCTTATTTCTGTGGTGTGATGTGTTGGTGTATACGATTGTGCAGAGATGATTTGGGGCATTTCAGAATTTGATGAGATGAAAAAAAATGCTGCCTATTGTTTTGACTTGTTTTTTGGAACAAATGTTCTTTTGTGTACTGCATACCGACACTATTTGCGCATCACAAAAAATGGATTAGTGGTGAATATTAAGTGATGCTTTGTCGCGCCGTTCCAGAGAATTTAAACTTTGGGGAATATTTCCGGGAATGTCGCCGGAAATATTTCCTCCTCATCAGGAATTTAAATATTATATGCATTAATGCATTCAACACAAATTCCCGTTTCATGTACTTTACGGATACAGAGATGTTCAGACAAGTAATTGAAATAACGAAAATCTCCAAGAAACACCTACCACTGTCTTACGAGTTTTGAGTCACTCCAAAGATGAAATAGAATATTCTCGCGGGAATTTATGAGTACCTCGGGAATTTCCCGGAAATATTTCCCATGGTACATTGCTAGCTTTGACACAGAGAAGTTAATTTTCCCCTTTTGTTACTCACTATCTAATTCTGAAAAATGACAAATTATATCTACACTACCATCTCACTTTGATTTTGTTTATGTTCATCTTGACTACTGTCACTATACAGGGTGGTCCGAAGTTTACCTGACAAACTACGGGAGGCGATAGAGGGCCTTAAAATAAGTAGAAAAGTTCCTATCAACCTACATTCTTAGGTGATTGCTATTGCAGGATTTTGAAGTTTTTGTAAAGAAAAAAATATTTTTTGATTTTGAGATTGTTCGAATCTATTCAATTTGGAAGAATAAAGTAATCTGAACTTCTTCTTACATTTACTTTTTGACTAAAACGGCTGTTTCTACTTTAGAATGTCAATAACACATACGGTATGGACAGGTAAATTTCACTATGTCCTATTTGGTTGCTGCCTTATGTATTCTCGAATTGTCGCTTAAACATTACACCAAGACAAAACCCATAAAATGAATATCAGCATATTAGTATTGTTAAACAATTAATTTTCATACTTCTTATCTATAACATAAACAGTACAAACCTTTACTACATTAAAAATTAATAATCTCACTTGCTTATGGTAAACAATGAAACATTTTTGTCAGTCAATGAACCTGTCAGTTTTTAAAACTAGTTGTATTTCTGCTTTTAGTTTCTTACATAAATTATGTATTTAATAACATAAATGATAAACTTGCAATAAAGTTCTGTCATGGTAATTCTTTTTACTATTTTACTCGATAAGTGTTGTAAAAAAAATTCAAAGATCCTTTTTCTTTTCCAAATTGAATACAGATTCGAACAATCAACTGCACAAAGTAGTGGCGTTACATAGTTTTGGTAAAAAATTTAAATTTTAGTCAATAGCTTTCATAGTTTCTGAGATAAAAAAAATGTTTTTTTTTTTTATAAAATATCAACATTCTGTATCTCTGTTAGTTAGTGACCTAAGGATGCAGGCTCACAAGAACCTTTTTTACTTATTTTAAGCCCCTCTATCACATCCCAAAGTTTGTCAGGTACCTAAACATCGGATCACCCTGTATAGTTTTCACTTTCAAATACGTTACAATGTCCATTTCGGAGCTTTAGTTTTTGAAACAATCATAGAAAAAATTAATGATGTACAAAATACAGGGTCTCTCACCAGGAACTGCATCGATCGATATAGGGAAAAGCACGCACCAGAAAATTTTTAAAATTTACGAATTTACTAACGGCAATGCGGCCAATCCAACTAAAGTAATTACAAGCATCTGGCACTTCCGGTTATACCGGAAGTCGATACTAACTTGCTTATTATAAATGGAACACCCTATATATTTTAGGATTTTCCAAAGGAGCATAAAATTCTGAGTCAAAAACAGGTAGGATACCCTATGCCTAAACCCAGCCGTTTCAGAGATATTTGACATTTTAAAAAAATTTTGACAGGTGTAATGGTTTACAATAACCTTTATAACTTTCTTGTTGTAAAAGATACTCATCTGCTTCTTGGCATGCAGAGAAAACATAAGGTGAGCTACGCTCTACAGTTCAAAGAAATTCAATAATATTATACCAAGCGTTCCATTTTTGACGTTACATTTTGTAAACTTCAAACCGCGAAAACTTGCTTAAGTCAAATGGAACACCCTATATTTTTTTATATCAAGTTATGTATAATTAAATTCCTGTTTTTCCGATATAAGCATTGTGGGGGTTTAAGTTACAACTTTTTTTAAATATTTGCGATTTTCTTAGAAATTCAAGAATTTTTAGTAAAAATTAGCCATGATTAGAAACATAAATAATAAACATTCAAAGTCTTCGTGGGTGTAATTTAAACGCGGTGGCATTTTTTGACATAAGAGAATGACTGACATTACTGATTGTTTCGAATCATGGCTAATTTGATAAAATTTTTACCAAAAATTCTTGAATTTCTAAAATCGCAAATATTTCAAAAAGTTGTAACTTAAACCCCCACAATGTTTATATCAGAAAAAAAGAGATTTAATTACACATAACTTGATGTAAAAAATACAGGGTGTTCCATTTGACTACAGCAAGTTTTCGCGGTTTGAAGTTTACAAAATATAACGTCAAAAATGGAACACTTGGTACACTATTATTGAATTTCTTTAAACTGTAGAGCGTAGCTCACCTTATGGTCTTTCTGCATGCCAAAAAGCAAATGAGTATCTTTTACACAAAGAAAGTTATAAAGGTTATTGTAAACCATTACACCTGTCAAAAATTTTTTAAAATGTCAAATATCTCTGAAACAGCTGGGTTTAGACATAAGGTATTCTACATGTTTTTGACTCAGAATTTTATGCTCTTTTCGAAAACCCTAAAATATATAGGATATTTCATTTAAAATAAGTAAGTTGGTATCGACTTCCGGTATAACTGGAAGTGCCAGATGCTTGTAATTATTTTAGTTGGATTGACCACACTGCTATTAGTAATTCCCTAAATTTTTTAAATTTCCTGGTGCGTACTTTTCCCTATATCGATCGATGCAGTTCCTGGTGACACCTTGTAGAATAGACCAGCTCTACCTACTTTTTGTTAAGGTCATAGAAAAGATAATTTGATATATAAATTTAATTAACAGGATATAATTTATGGATGGACATATGAAATCCTTACCTGATACAGTAATATTGCTAATATTTAGCTCATCTAGTGGAACCTTAGGAACGCTAATTTTTGAAACAAATTCCTCACTTTCTTCTATCTCATTTATGGATTTATTCTCCACTAAAAATTTAAACAAATTCACATACAATGACATTTAAAATAATGTATTTTAACGACCAACCTGTGCTTGCACATAGAGCTTCTTGTATCCTTTCTTCTAATGTTGCAGCCTCTGTGATTACAACAGGTGTAAAGGGTCGTTCTAACTAAAATAATATTCATAATCTTCTAATGGGTGAAAAACAAGTTTATATTGGTAAAAAATAATGTTTCAAATTCAAATTTTTAATACTGATGTGTAGGTCAAAACAAGATAATAAAAATGCAAAATCCAAGAGAGTGTATGGGCTAAATTTAATATTTTATAATTTAAAATAACATACCGGGTGTAACATTATCATGGTACACCTCCTTTTCTCCTTTAATTTTGAAGATAATTGATTGAAATTTGGGATATTCTATATACATAATAAGCGGCCCTTTTTGCCATCCAAGTTACTTTTTGCACTTCCGGTTACGCCGGAAGTGACACTAACTTTCGATTTTTAAATGGAACACCCTGTATATTATTGCATTTTTGAATTTTGCATAATTTTCTGAATTCAACGATAACAAATAAGTGACATTTGAAACATTTTATAATATAATTTTTAGTTTTCCATTTAAGTGTGCCATGACGGTTCCGACTTATTCTAAATGCTAGAAAAATCGAAACCCCGTCAAAAATACTAAATTACGCGATTTATGAGCAAATAAAGTTCATCAAAATGGTTTTTGGGACAAAACTCAATTTTTTCAAATGGAACCTTATTGGTACCGTGGTACCATTTATTAGTACTATTAATAAGGAATTTATTCATATGTCGTAATAAAATGTGCGATAAATACAAACAAAATTACAGCTAAAAGAAAATGAAAAAAAGTGCGTTTCAATGTTTGGCTTGGAATAATCGGTAGTAGAATCATTGGTCCAATAACATTTGAAGGACCCCTGACTGGTGCTAGATACTTATGATTTCTGTAAAATGAAATTGAGGACAATTTAACTAAATTATTCCATTTACGACAGGGAATGTATTTCCAACAAGATGGTGCTCCTCCCCTTAATTCAAGAATAGTAACTGATTACCTTCAACAGAGAGTCGGAGAAAACGTAATTTCGACGATTGGTCCTTTGAGGTGGCCTCTAAGGTTACCTGATTTAACACCCCTTGATTTCTTTGTTTGGGGTCGTTTAAAAAATATTGTCTACGCAACCGTCGTTACAACCCGTGAAAACCTGTAGCTATGAGTGCAATTAATAGTATAACGTCCCCGCAATTGGTGACCGTTCTTCGAGAAACAGCTATGCGAGTTCAGAAGTACATTGACGTTAATGGACAGCATTTTGAACAACTGTTGTAATGTTTTGTGTTCATTTTTTTGTATTCCTAAGCCACCTGATGTAACAAGATAATTAGAATAAAATTGTATTTTCTTATTTTCTTTTAGCTGTAATTTTATTTGTATTTATCGCACATTTTAATACAACATATGAATAAATTCCTTATTAATACTACTAATAAATGGTACCACGGTACCAAATTGGTTCCATTTGAAAAAATTTAGTTTTTCCCCAAAAACCATTTTGATGAACTTTATTTGCTCATAATTCACGTAATTTAGTATTTTTTGACGGGATTTCGATTTTTCTAGCATTACACGGGTCATTTAGAATAAATTGGAACCGTCATGGCACACTAAAATGAAAAACTAAAAATTGTATAACAAATATTGACGTTTGAATGTCACTTATTTGGTATCGTTGGATTCAGAAAAATATGCAGAATTCAAAAATGCAATAATATACAGCGTGTTCCATTTAAAAATCGAAAGTTAGTGTCACTTCCTACGAAACCGAAAGTGAAAAAAAAAAATCACTTGTGCCGCTTATTATGTATATAGGATATCCCACATTTCAATCAATTATCTTCAAAACTAACCCGGTATATAGAAAATACTATACACCTTTAATGCCGAAAGTTTAACAGTCGATAGGTGGTATAAACATTTTCATATTTGGTATGAGGCATTGATCTTAGACTCTATTGATTTTGTAAAAAACTAATGAAATATTTCAACCACGGGAAGTGCAACTACGCCCCTTTTTTGCCAGAATTTCTACACTACTGGAAATTTTGAAAAAGGTTTCTTGCATGTGTTTTATAGAAGTAACCTATTTTGAGAAAAATAAATTTTAATTCAGTACAGAAATATTCGTCGCTGTATATAAAAAATTCAAATACCCGATTTGATAAAATGCTCAATCTGACTTGGACGATAAAATAACTCCACAAACATGCAGGCCTAGGAGAGAAAAAAATTATATTTTTTCGAAAACGAAGGCCCTGCAGAAAATTACCTGATCTTGTCGAGATTTATCGACTGTTAATTTTAAAGTTAAAAGTGAATTACCCTGTATAGGTGAGTCATTATGGGTTATTACTAACTTGAATACACACACACGCACGCACGCACATACGAATGTGTGAGTGTATGTATAATGTGTAGAGTTGGCACATCAGTCCGCAAGTCATGGGCGGTGCCAGGTAGAGAAATAGCCAAATACATAAGCGAGACTTGTTTACTATTTTAGCAAAGACTATCATTTGATTTTAGTCTATTGTTATGCCACATGGTGTGTACAGCATAATTTATTCCTCTCCGTTGTACTGGTGATCATTTTATTTGTTGTATTTTATTCCTGATATTAATTTAATAATAAAGTATGTCAGACCTGCCTAAGGGTAAAAAATGGCCATATGCTGAAAAAGTGAATAAATTTTTCAGTGAATTCCCAATTCCATTTCCAATTTAATCAGCTTTATTTCCTATTTTATATACATTTGTAGTTAGGGCTACTTTTTATTTTATTTATTTCATATATAAATATATAAAAACCAAGAAACAATATAATATGAGGGACAAAAGTTGACAAAAAATGGTATCCAGCCAGAATGACAATACCGTCCAGGTACGGCTGGGCCCTCCTGGTTGCCGGTGTTGTGGCAGCTCATGTCATTTTTCACCTTTTATCACTGTGCATGAAGGCATTTTCCTGCACCTAAACAAACAATGCATTATAATTCATAAAACATTAAAAAATTTTAATAATTAAAAAAATCAGTTTACAAGAACGTGGGTGATTGTATGTAAACAGGAAAAATTCCAAAAAACCTGCTCAAAATAATTTTTTTTTTGAAAATAAAAAATGAATTTACATTTGCAGTGAGGTTTGGAGTAGGGAAGGCATGTCTACGCATTGTAAGGCTTGAATTCCCGGATTTATTCTACAATGGTGCTATAATAATTTGTAAGGTGTGCGAGACGGACCTGATGTGCTGGGACAAATGTGATTGTAAACGTCACATAAATTCTATGCAACATAAAACTAAAAAAAAATGGTGTGCCTTCAACAACATAGTTTATGTTCGATTGCTGATTGCCTGTGATGTTCCTCTGCACATACTCGATAAACAACCATTTCAGGAGTCCTGGAATAAATACAATCTCAAGGTTACGTTACCAAGTCGCACAACGTTGCGTAACTATGTACCAACTGTAAGCGAAGACATTGTAAATAAGATCAAATGTGTACTAAAAAATACATAGCTGTGGTTATGTTGACGAGACGACAGATTGTAAAAAAATTATATTTTAAATGTTCTAGTATGTGTACTTGACCCTCTTAAACTGACATTTCCACTGTTACTAGTTAGCAAAAGATTAACTAAGTGTACTGGCCAAACTATTATGTGGTGCCAAACGCTGAAAAAATTTGACCTGTTAAAAAGCCAAGTATTGATGTTTGTGACCGATGGTGCCGCGACAATACGTTTGGTAGGTCGTTCTCTTCATGAACACAGTTGTAGGTTGGTACATGTTACGTGTAAAGTGCATGCTTTACACCTTGTGGCAGAAACTATTCGACTAAGTTTTTCAGAGGTAGATGCATTAATAGCAAGTACAAAAAAAGTGTTTCTTAAATCACCTAAACGTCTTCGCGCATACAGGATGCTGCAAAGTTTTTACAGATCTTTTCCAGTTTGTGATAACCAAGCTAGTTAAGAGGGTAAGTTGGCATACATTGTTATAAATTGTAACATTTTATTGCTTTTATTACTAGTTAATTTCTTTTATTACACTTATTATGATGCATACGCCTATGTCCTGCGGCGCATTTTTGCCAACTCTAATAATGTGTATTATACATTACGTATAATTCAACTCAAATAATATAAATGCACTTTCAAAATTTTACTTACACTTCGCCCACCACCATAACAAGTCAATTTATGGAAACCAGTTTTCAAAGTAGCCAAATGGTTATTACAATTTGGAATAGATAAACAATACTTTCCTTCTGATGCTTCGAAACCTGGTGGTTCATATGTGTCGGGAGTTACTAAAAAATAAATGTTTTTATAAAACAACAGAAAACAAGTGTTTTAATATTTATTGACATAATATGCCAAACATAACAGTAATCTATATGATAGTAAAACCAAGGTCTCTATTTCCTAATGCAGTTTCATATGACTGCATGAATTTTTGCACATACTTCATGTGATCCAGCATACAATGCGTTCATTGTATATTCTAAGTACACTGTATATTTTGCTACTTGGGATACTAATCATGCATTTAAAAAATAAGTTTGTAGGTATAATGATGTTTAGTTACACTATTTAACAAATGCATAGGTACATAACTTTTTTTTTGTATCATCGTCTTTTAAATCATTTTAAACTTTGTTTTATGTAACTGTAATTGCACAAATTGTTTCTTAATATTTTTGGTAGGAAAAAAAATTTGTTATGTAAAAATAGGTATACAGTCGAAATTCTCTAACTCGAACCTCCTAAATTCCACCGAGACTATTTGATTACTTCTAAAACAAAGTATATATCAAGGGCACAGAAACATATTCGTGTTACAGAGAATTTCAAGCTATAGAAATTCAACTGTATATTTTTGTTTTTATATTTAGTACCAGAGTTGTTCCAAGCACTGACATAAAATGCTTCGAACACTAAGCCCTAAGCACTCAAATAATGTGATTTTATTTTTGAACATTATAACCATTCTTAGTAACATAGGGTTGGTGATTATTAAACACACTGAAAAAATAATTTAAAATCACGAGCATTAAACACTAAGAACTTTCTGAAAATAAATGAAATATTGACAGTGGCAGGGGCTGGAACCTCCTCAAATTTAAGAGTTTTGTTTAAAAAAATAGGAAGTTCTTATATAAAATGAATATCAAAAATTAGAGACGTCTTCAACCTGTAAATCTGGATATATCAATAGGTTTTTAAAGAGGTAATAAAAAATAAAGAGTCATATTCGAGAGTACTAAACACTAAACCTTTTTGTGAAGCGCTCGAAGCTCTAAGCACAGATTTTAAAAAGTGTTTTGTAAATTTATTTACATTGAAATAAATGCTATATATATATATCTAAAAAATAAAGCATACTTACTATCACAATAAGTTAATTCAAGTTGAACACTTGTTTTCTCTATTAATTTGTTGCATTTACCCAAATCGTAAATAACCTGTAACAATTCCAAGGTAGCTTCTTTTACCTGGGTAGGTGTGTGTCTGTTTTCTTTGTTGTCGTCTATGTTATATTTCAGATAAAATCTATAACTTTCCACTAACTCATCATTTGAAGGATTTTTCATAAACATAAATATTTCCTTTAGCTAAAATATGTTGAATTATTGAACGATTAAATGGATGGTACAAGCGCGGATCCAGGGGGGAGGCAATGGGTTTAATTGTCCCCCTCTTGAACCGTCAAAAAAAAAAATCTTATTAAACATGGTAATGAATAACATTACTTTTCGAAAATTCACATAAATCTTGTTTCGAAAATGTAAATACTTTTGGTAATTTGTATATTAAAGAAAGTTCGATTTTTGATTTTTTTTGTAACATCCATTTTTGACTATTGAACACGAATTTCGAGTAAAAAATTCCCGGTTAACTATACTTTTTGAGATATTAGGGCACAAAATGTTAAAATGTTGTGATTTCTCACTGCCTATTATTGCAGTAAATATTCACGTTTTTCTTAGTTTATCAATAAGCATTCTTTGAATGGTTTTAAATACTCCAACGCATTCGCTTTAATAATATTTACCTGCTATATTCGTTGAAAAATATATTAATAATATTCTAAACATTTTCGTATTCGTTAGGTGTGATAAAAGTGCTCTACAATAACGGACTTTTATTAGTGGAAATACTGATCATTAAAAAAATTATTTTTATACAAAACTGCCCCAGAATTTGGTGAATGCATACAAATATTTTAATAACTTCGAAAAACATATTACACATAAAATCATAAACAAAACCAAAAAGTAAGAATAGTGCTGTAAAAATTTTTTTATCGCAACAAAAAAACCTCCCCAAGGAGAGACGCTGTTTTGATTTTTTATTAACTGTTTATTTATCTGAGAACACGACCGGACTTTAATAAAATTCGTGTATGGAAAGTAACAAAATAATTATTGAAAATGCATTGTGTAAACAAGATAAAGAAACATATAATTGCGATGGATGTAAAAAAGGCTATATGCAAAATATGTGGAAATCTAACAGCTTCAGAAATAAACTGTCTTCAATTAAAAGAAAGAGTTCTTAAATTTTACTGTAAACAATATTTAAGTTTTGAAACATTTTCATTATTTAAGGCTATAATTCAAGAAAAGAGTAATTTAATGGAATCTAAAAATAAGATAATACAAATATTAGAACAAGATATTTTAGAATTGAAAGAAAAAGTGACGATAAAGGAAAATAGGGAACCATTATACAGTGAAGTAACGAAAAAAAGAAAGGAAGAAGTTCTAGTGATTAAAGCAAGAAATGAAACCCAAAAAAGTACTACGAGTCAAACAGTGCAAAAAAAATTCATCCCTCTTTACGCGTTAGTGTCTCGAAATTAAAATATGTTCGTAATGGTGGTGTAGCAATTACTTATAATTGCGAGAATCTATAGAAAATGTATGTAAAGAAATAGGCGAGGAGTATCAAGTAGAAAAAAATTAAAAAAAAAATCCTAAAATCAGAATAAAAAATGTTTGGAAAAAGACTTAGAAGATGAAGAATTATTTATTGAAAAATAGTAATACAAAATACAATAAAAACAGATACAGCAGAAAAAAAAATAAGAATTGTCTATATATGCCAATAATAAGTAATAACGCGAATTAAATAAATGTAATATTGGAACTAGACCCAATAACTTATAAATATATTAGCAAAAACCATATTCTATGTTTGATTTAAAAAATTATAAACACTTTTTTTACTTGTCTAATTTTCACTTGAAAAATAACAAATAAAGTGAAAATTAGACAAGTAAAAAAAGTGTTTATAATTTTTTAAATCAAAATGGATTTTCACAAAGTAACTTCATCTTCAATCAACCTTTTCATATTATATGTATTGGTTGGAGAACGTGTAATTATGAGGACTATATAAATGTTGTTCAGTGTTTTAAATGTTGGAAATTTGGGCATATGTACAAGGATTGTAAGAAGGAAAATCAAATATGTGCAGAATGTTCAGGTGAACTCCGCTCATGTCAGTTAGATATAAAAACATGTGTAAATTGTAAACATGTAGCGGAAGTATTAAAAATCCCAAATATTCAGATTAATCACCCCGCTTATGACAAAAACTGTGTAGTGTTTAAAATCAATTGAAATTAACAGTAGATTATTCACAAATTTTCAACGACCAACAATCCTAATAGCAATTATCCAAAAAAAATATTATACGTGAATATAGAAAGTTTTATCCCTCACAAAACATAGTTAGAATGGTTAGTGAATATGTGGAAACCAATCATCATTTGCTTGTCAGAAACTCGTATAACAGAAGATATAGAACATAATGAAATTAAAATTAATGGATATAATTATATTTGCACTTACTCACAGAGTCGACATACAGGTGGTACCATAATCTACATTAAAGAAGAATTTAAATACAAAGTAATAGAAAATGAAAGTCTTCATATGAACATGTGATTAATAGGAATGGAAATCATAATAAGTAAACAAAAATATTATATTTTTTGCTGCTATCATTCACCAAGTTCTAGTCACTCTGATTTTTTAAATAAATTAGAAGATATAATGTCAGAATGGACAATAAAAAATGGTACACTAATACTTGTAAGGGATTTTAATATTAATGTTGACCAAAACACATTTTACAGCAATAAAATCACAAATTTTATAAAAAATAATGGTTTATTTCAAAAGATAAACAGCTATACTGGGGTAACGAATGATAGTAAAACAATTATTGATTTACTTATTACAAATAAAAGGGACATAAAATTTGAGGTTCATGCAACACCGAAGATAACAGACCACTCAATAATCACAATTGATATACAGGATAATTCCAAAATTATAGATAAAAAAAATAATGAAGAGAGATTATGAAAGTCTTAATGAACTACAATTCCAATTAGATTTAATGAGCACAGAGTGGCCATTAAATTGTACTAATACAGAAATTTTGGCAAATAAATATGTATGTACAATCATAGAAACGTTAAACAAACATGTGCTAGAAAAACAAATTACAATAAAAGGTAAATGGGCTAATAAGAAATGGTGGACAAACGTTACTAAACAAGAAATGGGAGAAAGAAATAAATTGTATAAAAGGGCAGAACTAACAAATGAAGATCAAGATTGGACAATGTATAAGCACAAAAGAAATAATGTAGTATCACTAATTAGAATCAAAAAGCAAGAATATTATACAAATAAAATTGATGAAGTTAAGAATGACCCAACGAAAATGTGGAAAACATTAAAAAGCTTGCTGAAGGGAGATACAAAAAATAATAAATATAGTTTAAAAAAACTAAAAAACACGCTTTTAAAGCACATCAAACTAAAAAGTGAAAAATAATTATTAATATAAATTGAAAACAATAATGAACGAAAAAAAACTAGTATTATTGTGAAAAAAGCGTGGGTTGCTCGATATACGAAAAATATGGCTCAAAGCGCCCCACGCTTTTTTCACAATAATACTAGTATTTTTCGTTCATTATCGTTTTCAGTTTATATTAATAATTATTTTTCACTTTTTTAGTTTGATGTGCTTTAAAAGCGTGTTTTTTAGTTTTTTTAAACTATATTTATTTTTCACTTTTTAGTTTGATGTGCTATGAAAGCGTGTTTTGTAGTTTTTTTTAAACTATATTTATATTGCTTATTGATGCTGATATTATAACATATTACGATCCAACAGATATTTCTGAAAAAAAAAATATATTTTTTTATTTCAGCTATGGGATTTGAACTCACGCCCGAGGAATCCGTCGTTTCGCATCGACTAAGACATGCCCGCTCTGCCAACGACCGAGCTGAAAATGATGGAATATACTTACAATATTAAGCCTCTTGCTCTCACGCAAAGGATATGTGAGGAAAGGACTGGCGATCCTGATCAGGATAATGATATAAACTTATCAAATTATTGTATTGTTACAGGTTCTTCGTAAGTGTACAAAGTTTCAATTAAATCTGTCCGTTTAAAGTGGGTCAAAATCGAGTCCAAAGAGTCGGTTACAAACAAACAAACAAACAAACAAGCAAGCAAGCAAGCAAACATACAGGTGAAGCTAATAAAAGCGTGTTAAAAACGATGGCATAATATTTAATAACAGGTTGGTTTTGGGAGATATTCAAATAGCAGAGGAATTTAATTCATTTTTCATTGGTAGTATTGAGGAAATTACTGAAGGATTAAACGTGAATAGAAATTATGAAGAGATTTTAAGCAACATAGAAAAACAAAATTGTACCTTAGGAAAGTTTAAACTATTAGAATTAAGTGAGTTAAGAAAGATTATTAATAAAATAAAGAATAAAAATAGTAGTACAGATGGAATAATAATAATAATAATAAGAATAATAATAAGTCCTCTCCTGAGTCCTCTCCTCTTCTGCATCTCACTGCTGCCGTTGTCTGTTGGGCTCCGCCAAACCCGCGGATATCAATGTGGGCCACCCAGCTACCGGAGGCATAAGGTCACCCATCTATTTTATATGGATGACCTTAAACTTTATGCCTCCGGAGAGCGTGAACTACAAAACGCTCTTAGGGTGGTCGAAGAATATACGCGGGCAATTGGTATGGAGTTCGGGTTGGACAAATGTGCAGTCGTCCACCTCAAGAGAGGACGATGCGGGGAATTCCCTGAAGATGCGCAGCTCGCGGACGGAAGCATCCTAAGACATCTGGATGCCGGAGAGACCTATACATACCTGGGTGTGCAACAAAGCCACATCCAAGATGTAACACAAATAAAGGATTCTCTCCGCGGCAAGTACAGACACCGCCTCCGAAAGATTTGGTCTTCCGAACTTTCGGGGAAGAACAAGGTGTCTGCAACTAATATGCTTGCCGTTCCGATTCTGCTCTACTCCTTCGGAGTAGTAAAGTGGAGGGTAGATGAGCTGCGCCAATTAGACAGAGATACCCGCAAGATGATGAATATTCACAGAAGTATTCATCCTAGATCGTCCGTTCCTCGTGTGTACCTCCCACGTCAACGGGGGGGCCGAGGACTCTTGAGCCTGGAGTGTACGCATGGCAGAGTAGTACTGAGTATGGCATGTAACATACTCAGGAGCTCAGATCCCCTCCTGCGGTTCGTAAAACATCACGAAACTGTAGGAGTGGGAGCAGGATTGTTCAAGGCAGCAAAAAGAGCCGCAGATGAACTCGGTCTCGCATTTGACATCAGGCGAGGAGACCGGCGAGGTGCTGATGTTGAGTCAGTCACCGAACTTCAGCCAAATCGTCTGAAGGCCCGAATCAGAGCTGCCGAACAGGAAAATCTGTTTCGGCAGCATGTCGATAAACCCCAGCATGGTGTCTTCTATAAGAACATAGAAACACTGGGTTTATCGACCAGGCTGACCTTCGCCTTTCTAAAGTCAGCAGGGCTTAAGTCGGAGACCGAGGGATTCATTATGGCCTGTCAAGATGGTGTTATCAACACCTTGGTCTACCGTAGCCGCGTGTGGCGTGTAGAGGTTCCTGATATCAACTGCAGGACCTGCCATCAGGCGCCGGAATCGCTCATGCACTTACTATCTGCATGCCCTATATATGCGATTTCGGCCTACATCCACCGGCATAATGCAGCGTTACGAGTGCTATACTACCATCTAAGGCACTCGTACGGGGTAGACCAGACACCAGTGCTGCCTTACGTCCCCGGAGATATTGAGTCCGTTGTCGAGAACGAGAAATGCCGGATTTACTGGAACTACTCGTTCCCGACTGTTAGGCTAATCCAAGCCAACAAGCCTGACATAGTCCTCCTCGACCATCAACTCAAGGTGATGTATGTCATCGAGTTCTCGGCACCTGCAGAGAAAAACATCACCATGAAGGAGGAGGAGAAACGGACCAAATATCACGATCTCCGGTACGAGCTCCAAGTGCTGTACCCAGGCTACTCGGTAAAAATGGTCGTCCTTATAATCGGTGTACTCGGAGGGATAAAGCCTACGCTACTTTCGGAACTAAAGATCATACCGGCCTGCCAAAAATCAGCTGAGTGGCTGGCAGGCCAAATGCAGAAGGCGGTCATTCTGGGTTCTCTCCGTCTGCTTAGGGCACACGATTCCGGAGCCTACAGTCACTAACCCTGCGGGATGTGGGGAGTGGCTGAGGTTAATGTGCTGGCGCGACTCCCGTGAGGCGTCGGAGGCCACGGGAGGACTGTCTAGCGTCGGGCAACCGAAAAAAAAAAAAAAGAAAAATAATATATGGCGATTTCGGCCTACATCCACCGACATAACGCGGCTTTATGAGTACTATACTACCATCTGAGGCACTCGTACGGGGTAGACCAGACACCAGTGCTGCCTTACGTCCCCGGAGATATTGAGTCCGTTGTCGAGAACGAGAAATGCCGGATTTACTGGAACTAGTCGTTCCCGACTGTCAGGCTAATCCAAGCCAACAAGCCTGACATAGTTCTCCTCGACCATCAACTTAAGGTGATGTATGTCATCGAGTTCTCGGCACCTGCGGAGAAAAACATCACCTTGAAGGAGGAGGAGAAACGGACCAAATATCGCGATCTCCGGTACGAGCTCCAAGTGCTGTACCCAGGCCACTCGGTCAAAATGGTCGTCTTAATAATCGGTGTATTCGGAGAGATAAAGCCTACGCTGCTCTCGGAACTGAAGATCATACCAGCCTGCTAAAAATCAGCCGAGTGGCTGGCAGGCCAAATGAAGAAGGCGATCATTCTGGGTTCTCTCCGTCTGCTTAGGGCACATGATTCTGGTATCTGCAGTCACTAACCCTGCGGGATGTGGGAAGTGGCTGTAGTTGCTGCGCAGGCGCGACTCCCGTGAGGCGTCGGAGGCCACGGGAGGACTGACCGGCATCGGGAAACCGAAAAAAAAAAAATAATAATAATATATGACAACATGACAACATAGATTTATTACAATAAAGTAATTGAGAACAAAAATATAAATTATAATCTTTGTTCAACTAAATATTTTTTTACATTTTGTCGAAACTTCAACAGGCTGGGAGATTCTTTGATGTTTAGGGGGAGTTTATTATAATTATTTGCAGCATTATAAGAAAAACACCTTTGAAATTGTGTAGTTCTGTGTTTGGGAATAGTATATAAACCACAATGTCTCGTATTGCAACTATGAACGCTGCAACCTCTTAACAATTTATCAAACATATATGTCGGATCACGGTGTAAATTTACCCTAAATGCATCATAAATCTTTCATGTAACTTAAGCCACCCTGACTTAGTAATTTTATCAGATAGATGATCGAACTTCCTTAAATTAAAATAGAAACAAATGCAGGAGTTTAGAACCTTTTGTAAGCTCTACTTATCTCTCCGAGTTAAAGCAGGGCAGTAAATGATATCACCGTATGAAAGAGTTGACAAAATTAAGGAATCACAAACCTTCAATTTAATATTTGGGTCAGGCACATCTTTGTGCATATAAAGAGATTTTAATTTGCCATAACATTTTTTAATTAGATGATTTACATGACTTGAAATTCTTAAGTTATCATCAAAGTAAATACTCAAATTTTTGCATTCCTGCTTGAAGTTAGCAGTTGGCCATTTAAGGAAATATTAAATAAAGGATTATTTATTAGTAAAGTGTTATCTTTTCGAAACACCAACAATTCAGTTTTCTTTTCGTTCAGAACCAAATTGTTAGCTCTCGATACCTCAGAAATTATTTTTAAACAGAATTAATGGAATCTATAGCTGTAGCTAATTCACTATTGTTCATTGAAATATAAACTTGAGTGTCATCTGCAAATTGATGAACGTTACACATTTGTAGAAAATCGCTAAAGTCAGAGAGGTATAAACAAAAGTGGACTTAAAATGGAATAAATACGAAAATAATAAAATTATCTTTTGAAGCAATTGGCGATAAATTTCTTCAAGTCATAAATAACTCTTTGGAATCAAGAAATTTCCCCAGTAAATGGAAAACATCAACTATAATACCGATTGAAAAAAAAGTCAATACTGATAAATGTGAGGAATTTTGACCAGTTAATATGGTCCCACTTATGAAAAAGTACTAAAACTTGCAGCTAATTATCAAATTGTGGAGTATGTAGAGTCAAATAATATACTAGTGAAGAATCTGGTTTTCGCAAAAATAATTCCTATAAAAGTGCTTTGCAAACAATTCTAGCTCAATGGAAGTGTCTTAAATGACAAACTTATAATAGGTGTTGTATTTATTGACCTACGTAGGGCTTTTGAAACTATAAATAGAGAATTGCTACTATTAAAACCAAAAAATATGGGATTTAGTGATATAGTTTTAAAATGGATAGAAAATTATCTTAAAAACAGATACCAAAAAACCAAATATGGTGATACCACTTCTACAGAGAAACGGACACAATTTGGGGTACCAGAGGGAACGGTCCTCGGTCCAAATTTATTTATACTGTACATAAATGATATTGTGAAATCTATTACGAATTATAACAAACAACTTTATGCGGACGATACATTAATATATTCAATAGGCAACAACGTGGACGAAATATTATAGGAACTCTAAACAGGGCGATGGAAAATTTAAATAGATGGCTAGGTGATAATAATTTAAAATTAAATGTGGACAAAACTAAGTATATGTGCATAAAAAACAAATATAACGTGTTACAATCAAATAATAATAGAGGTGTGGTAATTGGAGGTATGTGTGTAAAAAAGTAGCAAAAAAAGTGAACCTACTGGGTAGAATAGGAAAGGATCTTAGCCAATGGACAAAAATAACAATTTATAAAACTATCATACACCCACATTTCAATTATTGTTCGACAATATTATTCTTACTTAATGCTACTCAAATTTCCAAGTTAAAAAAAAACAAAATCAAGCGCTTAGAGTGATACTTAAATGTGAGATTTACTAGTATAAAATGTATGTTAGATAGAGTACGAATATTCAGTGTTAGACAATCTATTATTTTTAATACTTTTATATTTATATATAAAATGCTGCATCGATTACTTCCTAAGTATTTAATAGAAAATTGCACGTTTGTTAGAGATATACACAACTATTATACAAGACGTCTGAATAATTTTTATATTCCAACTGTTAGTACATCATATGGTCAAAATAACTTGTTTCATAATGGTTTAAAAGAATATAATCGTTTGCCAGATGAATTGAAAAATAGTACAAATTTGTTGATATTTAAGAAGCAATGTGAATATTATGTAAAAAATTTTATAGATGTATAATTGTATTTACATTTATATATTGTTGTTCTTTTTTATTATTTCTGTTTAGTACATATTTTTTAGTATAAATATGTGCAAATTCATAAACATACATATTATATATGTATGGATATTATAATTTATTGTTTGTATTTATTTAGCTTTGCTAATAAAGATTACTAATACTACTACTCTTTTGCAGGTTATCAGCTGAAATTAGGGATTATTTACCGTTATGTTGGTAGCTTGCGCAAAGGAGTATTTTTGTTGTGGGCATGTGCTGTAAAAGCAGCATATCTCTTCTTTTGCGTAAAATACGGACATGCCTACCGGCAGCGGAAGGAACATGCTGCTTTTATGGCCCTCATCCTCGTAGTGCATACGGGCCGTAAATTATTTCAATAAAATTTGAAATTCTATTTAGCTACTCCATTATTTTCAACTATCCAAAGTTGATAGTGTTGCTACATACAATTTGATTAACAGTTTCATATTCCATAGGTGTAGATATTTACATAAAGGCCTATCCACCAAATGTGCATAATATTTGCAAATGTTTACGAATGCTTACAAACTCAAATATCTTTAATAGAGACGTCAAATTTGTGTGACCAAAATATGCTAGTGAATGTTTGTGATTGTTCCATACAAAGTTGGTAACATCAATCAAATTCGTTGTTTGTTCACGTTTGGTGGACGCCTAGTGGTCTAGCTTTCAAAAAAAATTATCTGGCTTACAGACTTGAAGTTATAGTTTGCGTTTCGTTAACATGACTATGAAATACGCTGTATTTAAAGCAAGATTTTTGCTGGGAGCCATTATAAAAATCTTGAATTCGTACCAACCTACCAATAACAAATGCTCATAAACCTTTGCTTAACATACATATAAAATACTTACAAGCGATTATAAGCATTCGCGAACGCGTTGAAGAATTTAAAAGTATTCAAAGACCTATGGATATTAATAAATTGTTTTGACAAATAGTGTCAGTCACTGTTTTATATTTAGAAGTTATTTTTAAAGAATTTTTTATTTGTGTAAATGTGTAATTGTGTACATGTGAAAATTATTTACTTGAAATTTGTGTTTAGCAGACAAAAATAAATGTTGAGGGAAAAATTCAAAATTCGGATGTTCTGTAATATACAACACTGCCATGCTATTAATACTGCTTTGATTCATAGATATTATCATAAAACAATAAAATACTCTCAATACTCCCCCCTTAGGGAGCTCCTGGACCCACCTTTGGGATGGCAAAAAGTTATGAGACCCCCATTGATGGTCTTTTTAGCATTTTCACTACTTCAGTGCCCTCAGTAGAGATTATTATTAATTGCTACTGTTGGAAAATAAAATTTTACTAATATAAATACGATATTAGGATAAGTTGAAAAAAAGGAAAAAGATTTACCATAGTTAAAATATGTACTCACATAATTTTTATCAATTGCATCAACAATTCCTTTCATCCATGAAATGTATTGATGCAACAAAGGATCTTTTGCAGTTTTTCTTTTAAATACCACAAAAGGGATGTCCTCATATTTTTTGGTCTTTAGATCATTTTCATTTATCACCAATCTTTGATACAAAATATTCAAAATTGATGCTTTAACCATTATCTGTGTATATCTTTTTGACAGTGAAAAAGACTTTACTGCTTTACATATAACATCTCCTGTGATACTCTAAAACAGTTCAAAATATTTCAATTTTAGCAGTAGTTACCATATGCAACTGAAAATATTAAAATTTTGCTATAAAAGTGTCGTAAAAAATAAAATCTTTACTAAGGTTGGAATTTTGTAGACTACAAGCAAATACGCATTTTTTTATTTAGTTGTTAGGCAAAAATAATGACAGCTGTGGCTAATCAATAGGTGTTGCAGAGCTGCACAGCTGCATTACATCCAGACAGATAAATGAATACCTCAGAAATTTATTCAGTTGTGATAACTTTTATTTCTATAAGTAATAAGACAAATATGTAAATCACAGAAATAAAATTTTATCTGTTTGGTAATGCAGCATTGCAGGACCGCAGCACCTCCAACTTGGGCAGCCGCTGATGAATATCTAATGATGTCCTGAATACGTATATAATACATATACATTTTCTTATTGATGGGATTAAATCGAGAAAAATTAGAAAACCTTTTTAATCAGTAACCCTGAAATGACTGATGTTACATACTGGATGAGCAGTTTCCTCAAACACCAAAACAAAGAGTATAATTACCTACCTACTGGTACTGCACTCAAATGAGTATAGTACTAGTAGGCTTGTTTATAAAGTAACACTTTATTAACAAGGGTAGTCGGTTCTGATGTTCTGTGGTAGTACCGTACCAGCTGTTCGGGTGTTTTGGTGGTTTGTGGAAACTACTTCAGTGTTTTTATAATTTGCTGCGTTTTTATTAGCACCCTCAGGACTGGTTATTATTAAAACTAATAAGAAATTTTATAATCTAGGTAAGTATTTATCAATAAGTAACTACTTAGATATTTAAGCAATAACATTTAATCAAGTATATATAAAAATAAATTCTAGATGCCCTGCTACCTTATTTCTGTTCAAAATCTAATTCTGACCCATACAAGCTTCGAGAAAAAATTTACAATGATAAAAATGTAAAAAACCTATAGAAAATAATAAAAAATTCATTTAATGTAGCTAGCACATAATGTTAGAAGTAGGTACACATCATCTACCAAGTCTAGTAACTGATGGTAGGTATGTAGCCAAAACCAACATAATTTTCAAAATATGTCAAAAATTGCGTGCGGCGGCGGCAGTGGCAGACACACCATGAAAGGTAACAAACTTACCACTTAACAAATTATTATAGTAATTGGGTACTTACCAAATTAAATGTTTCTTGTTTGCAAGCCATTTCAGCGGTAACGATTTCAACTTTCACCAACGGAAATAAAGCAACAATCAAATCGACATAAGAAGCTAAAAAAACAAAAGAAACTTGTCATGGATATCTTGAAAAAAATATTTACATAGTTAATTTTATTTTACCTACAATGTATAAAGAATTAATATCCCAGACCACCATGTCTTCATCCTCACAGACCTCATCATAGCTCGGTTCATCTCACCAAAAGCCAAATATAAAGAAAAATCAGTTTCATAAAGAAAATAACTTATTTTCATGATACAAAATTAGGTACGAAGTGCCAACCACGTCCATCACTGTCCAAATCATAACCCAACTTACTGAAATTTGAAATTGCATACTATTTTGGTAGGTATAATCACAGGTATAGTTTCTTTTTCTGTTCTGTGGGTATAGTTCAAGATTTATTGGGTATAGTTTTTACGCCTCGAACGTTAGCAAACAGTTTAATATTTGGTTGCAACCAATCACGCGGCAGGAAATTTTCATTCAACCAATCAGCACAAATTGTTAGTAAACAAGTTTCAGGCTTCGTAGCGCAAAGATATGCAAAAATATATCTTTAGTTTTTCTGTGGTGTTTTCTTTACTGTTTTTATTAAGATCTTATATAAAAAAAAGTATTAACCTTGTTTATAAAACCTTCTTGAGTAAACAAGAATACTAAATACTTAACAGTTTACAAAATGTATAAGCATCTTTTGGTATAAGTAGAGTACAGGACAGGTCTTCATTTATTTGTTGAGTAGAATATTGAATTTAGAACCAGGCTGATCACGGTAAACTAGACCTATTTATTGGATTTAAATATTAACGATGGCTTTAAAGTATTTCTTGATAATATCACTTGCTGTTACTTGTCCTCATAAGACAAGATATAATGGAAATAAGCACTGTCGTAACTGGGTTTCAAATGACATTATCAAAGGAGATGAGTTAAAAAATCTATTTTGGCTAATGACTAATTCCGGGAATCAGGAACTAAAAGATAAATATAGCATAAACAAAAAAGAGAATATAAAACTAATATTAAAAAGACGAAAGCCGACTATTACAATAAAAAAATTTGCGCTTCTTCCAATAAAACGAAAGAAACCTGGAACATAATAAATTCTAAATAAGGTAAGACTTTTCCTAAACATAAAGATATCATCTTAACAAACAACTCAAATAGGGTGGATAAGCCTTGTGAAGTTGCAAATATGTTCGCGCATCATTTTTCTTGTATAGGCAAGCAAAACATTTCAACTCACTTTGGAAAAAACTTGTCATTGTCACGTACAAAGAGTCACAATATCATACAATTTCAATCCCGTTATGGAACAGGAAGTCGTTGACATTTTAAAACAAATAAAAAACAAAAAACATCTGGTATTGATGAAATCTCAATTTCAACTATTTTTGATGTAATAGACATTATTATTCGACCTTTTGTGTATTTCAATATCAATCTCTATTTCAAGGTCATTTTCCGGAGTTATTTAAGATTGCTGTTATAATACCATTATTCAAAAAAGGTGACGTTGAAAACATCTACAATTACAGGCAAAATCACTGCTCAACGCCTTATTAAAACTATTAGAAAAAATTGTTTCCAGTCGCTTGATGATGTACCTAGAATCAAATAATATATTCTGCTCATCACAACATAGCTTTAATTGTAACAAATCGATCGAAACTGCTTCATTTCAAATGTTAAATTATGTGTATGAAAATTTAGATAACGGCAAACTGGTTGTTTCACTATTATTCGATCTTTTGAAAGTATTTGACACAGTATCCACAGAATTTTTAGTTAGTAAACTCTTAACTATTGGTGTACCCAACAATATTCTATTCTGGATAGAGTCGTACATGGAAAGGCGAAATATGAGAGTTGATGTTAATGGCACCAGCTCTGAGGTGCATGATGTAAAACTCGGTGTTCCTCATGGCTCAGTTCTAGGACCTTTGCTTTTTCCAACTTATATTAACGATCTACCCAATTATATCACATAGGGCTTGGTCACAATGTTCGCGGATGATACTACCGTTACATTAGCAGCAGACAACCTGCAACAGTTAGAGTCTGCCATTGGTTGTACAATGGATGAATTTAGCATATGGTGTCAACACAACCGTCTCATTCTTAATGAAAATAAAAGTATGGCAATTAATTATTATATAAGAAAAGGTATCCCCAATGATGCATCCTTAACTGAATATATTCAGTTAAGCGACCAAATCAAATTCCTAGGTACTTACATAGACAATAAACTTACCTGGGATCGGCTAGTTGAAAGTGATGTAAAAAATTATGTAAGGCATACTATGCAATAAGGCAAATGAAAGATTTTATTGATAAACCAGGACTGCTAAATATTTATTACGCAATGGCCTATTCTCATATCTCACTAAATATTGTTAGCTGGGGACGAGCTCGAGAATTTAGTAGAATATTTATATTGGAAAAAAAGAGTGATTATGTTAATTTTCAATATGAATTACATAGAAAGCTGCAGACAAGTTTTTACACACAAAAAAAGTTCTCACGGCACATTGCATATATACTTAAATGATTAACATTTGTCAAGCAAAATGAGCAATTATTTAATAGCAATTCAGCAACACATAGTCATAATATAAAACATGGTGATCTTCTACGGATACCCCCTCTGAATACATCTACATACAAACACTCTCCATTCTATAATTGCATAATTTTGTAGAATAGGTTACCAGAGGAAATTCGTAAAATTAATAACTTCTCATCTTTTAAACATAGTTGCAAGAACATATTAATGAATGGTGGTTTTTATAGCATTGATGAATTTCTTGACAATTTTGTGCAGTAGTACTCTCACATGAAATATTTAAGCAATCTGTATTTTCTTCTTATTAACAAAAATATATTTTTAATCTTGTGTTTGTTTTTTTACATTTACATTTATTTATTGTACATGTATAAATATTTAATTGTATGTAATTTTTTTACATTACTATCTTTTTTTTTGTGTTAATACGGATGTACCATATGTACCTTGTGTATGCTTCTGGTTAATAAATATAAAAAAAAATAAAATAAATATTAAAAAAATATTAAATATCATCCTGTATCTCAAAAACGGTTAACATTCAAGGGTAAATTTGAGTGTTTTGAACTCAGCTAAGTGTGCTCTATCTCCCATTACTCTATATCACTTTAAATCTGGAACACCCTGTACAAACTTTTGTCAAATTTGTCAGTATTCTATCGCTGCAAGAGTTACCTTTACTAACTTTGCATAAATAAATTTCACATTTTTAAGTGGTTCCTCACCAGAGAAATTACAGTTCAAAATGCCCTATTTCGAGTGATTTGATTGTAAACCTGGCCATGAAAAGCCAAAATAACATTTTATTGTTTTCAAATTAATATATACAACTGTCAAAAATTTCAAAAATTCATACCTAATTTGAAAAGTGCTTTTTGTAGGTATTCGGCCGTAGAAAAAAATATTGTGTGAAACATGTAAGGAAAGTGGATGATTATTTCACTTATACTATATCAAAACTGGCTAGCACCTCGTTTTGCAACTTTCACATGCGTGAAATAATCATCCCCATTACTAGTTTCACAAATAGCTATTATACAATACTGCCCTGCTATGTAACTGCAAAAATCGTTCTGAAGATTTAATGATATTTGCACTCCAGGTACATATACAATGTTGTTACATGGTTACATTAATAAAAGGAATGAATACAAATTTAATTACCAATCCAATAACAAAAATTGTAAATTTCGAAAAGTGGCTGGTATAACTGATGTTAATTTCTCTAAAATTACATTTTTCAGATATGACCTTCTGTCATAGTAGGACAGAATAGGCATTTAAAGTTAAATTTGGGGCCTTCATAAACAAAATATACAGAGTGATTCACTGAGGACCTCAATATGCATCGATTTAACCACCATTTGTGTTATGCGAAATTGGTTAATTTAGGAGTTGTTTAGGTTTTCGTGTATTTTTAGCTAAACTCCTGTTTTGCCCACAAATTTCGTCATTCTGGCTTAACTATTTTATATATAGTTAACTATTTTTTATGAACATAGTTCAATAATGGGCCTATCGTCCTGAGTAATAATTTTTTTATTGGAACCGAAACTATTTGGACAAAAAAAAATCTTAGAATGTTATTAACTTCGATCATAAACACGATCGAAGGTTATTAAAACAAAAATTATTTCTTAACCTTACAAGATTCTAGCGAAAAAATAAAAAAAAAGTAACACATTTCAGTAACCATCTTAAGAACTCCTCTACTTTACTGGCAATTAGCCTGACAAATTTCATTCAGCTAGCCCCATGACTTCACATCGAAAACTTTAAATTTTGTGCAGTGTAAAAGGCGAAAATCACACTTTTTAATCAAGAAGCAGAAGGTATCATGTGTGAGGATCGGCCCAAAGGATGCAAACTGTGGACACGTGTTTCGGATTTATGGTCCTTATCGGCATGGTGCTGCTAAGTTGAAAGGATGGGCACAGTTTAGGACGACATAAAGGAAACCACTGGCAGGCCGCCAGTCGCTCATTTGTGGCTGCAATTGAATGACCCCATGTTTACAGAGTGACATACAATATTGCCATGGAGGCAACTAGAGCTGCCTGCGTGGAATTGCCTACCCAAGAAATGTAAAACAATAGAGGATATTTCTTCCCGCACTAACATCTTCCATCCTCTACTATTTTACATTTCTCAGGTAGGAAATTCTATGTAGGTAGCTATAGTTGCCTCCATGGCAACATTTCCTGTCACCCTGTAAAACGGGTATTTCAATTGCAGTCCCAAATGAGTGACTGGCTGACTGTCAGTGGTTTCCTTTGTTTCGTTGTCTTGTGTCCATTCTTACAATTTAGCAGCACCGTACCGATGAGGGCCGTAAGTCCGAAACACACTTATCCACGATTTGCACCCTTTGTGCGGGCCTGTCCCACTATTTAAAAAAGAGGAATTTTCGCCTTTTACACTACACAAAATTTAAAATTTCCGATGTGAAGTCGTGGAGCTAGCTGACTGAAATTTGTTGAGTTGATTACCAGTAAAGTGGAGAAGTTTTTAAGATGGTTGTTAAACTTTGTTCCTATCATTTTATTTTTCACTCGTTTTGTAAAGTTAAGGAATAAATTATTAGACTATTTTTTTTTGTCCAAATAGTTTCGGTTCCAATAAAAAATTATTCCTCAGGATGATAGGTCTACTATTGGACTACGTTCATAAAAAAAATCATGATGCTAGTACTAATAGTTAAGCCAGAATGACGAAATTTGTGGGCAAAACCGGAGCTTAGCTAAAAATACACGAAAACCTAAATACCTCCCAAACTAACAAATGTTGCATAACACAAATGGGGGGGTCAAATTGATGCGTATTAAGGTCATTTATCACCCAGCTCCGGTTGGTTCAGCCTCAGTGAAACACCCGTCTTCTTGAAAAAAATGTATAACACAAAAACTATATTATTTAATGTTCTCATTTTAATTGAAGGATTTTGGGGATTTGATTTTTTTTTTTGCATGTTGAAAGCTACGTATCATTTGTCTAACAAGTATGGCTAAGCCAATGTTTTCTTTTTTATTCAGTAAATGTCTTGAATGGCAAATAACTCATTTATTGAAAGTACCAACTAAAGAAAATTGGAAAGCATTAGAGTGTAATCATGTATAGATTATGCAATTACACAAATTTATAATATTGATACATTTGTCTCTCTTTTTCAAACATATGCACTGCTCTACAAATATTGTTTTGCTAGTAAGATGCACAAATGAGGACCCATTGTGAGAGATGTGATCTACAAAATTTTAATTGAGATATAATTCAGTAAGCAAACAATCATACAGTGTGTCCGTAAAGTATGGAATAACTTCATTATTTTCTTAAACCAAAAATATTTAGAAAAAATCCCCGGACACGCCGATTTTTAATTTCAATTGCGCACCTTATCCTTTATATATATATATATATATATATATATATATATATATATATATATATATATATATATATATATATATATATATATATATATATATATATATATATATATATATATATATATATATATATATATATATATATATATATATATATATATATATATATATATATTTTTTTTTTTTTTTGGTTATAACATCATTACTGTTTCCGTTATGACGTCATCGATATATTTTTAATTAGAACACCCTGTATATTTCTCCATTTTTGGATTCTGTTTCAACAGCTGATTCCAAATATGTATCACACTTAGGGTCTAAAATTGATATTAAAAAAAAAAACAAAAAAAAAAAAAAGTAAAATAAATACGTTTTTTATTAATTTTTGAAGTAGGCTAGTGTTTGTTTGTGTTTTGTTTTATCATTATCATCTTTGACAATGAATCACTTAATAATACTTTACCCCAGTAGTGGTTTCGCAATAACTGTTGTTGATTTATTTTAATTTATAACATGAGTGTATGTGTAAAGCAGAGAACTGAAATTCTTACGCTGATTGGGTATGGTGATAGGATGCGAACTCAACAAGAAGTATGTAATTTGTTCAATACTAAATATCCAGAACAACCCATAACTCAATCGACAGTGAGTAAAATTGAAAAAAAAATTTAGAAACTGGTAAGGTGGCCCAAAACAGGTCGCCCAGGTGTTGACGAGGCTACAAAATTAAATATTTTACTGACTGTTGAAGAAAATCCACATACCAGCGTTCGCTAAGTTAGTCGCGATTATGGTGTTACTAAAACGTCAGTACATGCAGTACTAAAATTAGAAAAATGGCATCCCTTTAAGATTCAGCTTGTGTAAGAACTAAGTGATGATGATCCAGACCGGTTGTGAAACAATGATGATTATGTGCAATGGTGATATTATTTTTTTTGATGAATACACTTTCAAATTAAATGGTGAAGTGAATCGTCACAATTGTAGATACTGCGAACGGGAAAACCCTGCTCGATGGATGCGGCGGCAGCAGCACACACAGTATCCATAAAACGTAAATGTGTGGGCGGGAATTGTAAGAAATAGAATCATTAAACCCCAATATTTCGATGGAACTGTAAACGGACCGGCATATCTCCAATTTTTAATCCCATCCCATCCCAACATGATTAAATTTATTCCCCAGTAGAATTAATCCTTGAAATGTTGACGAAAGCCTGTGATATCAACAGGAGGGTGCGCCTCCCCATTATGCAGCAGACATTTGAAAGTATTTTGACCAAATATTTCTGAACGGGTGGATCAGTAGACGTGGAGCCATCAAATGGCCACCAAGGTCACCGGACCTCAATCCATTAGATTTTCTGTGGGGCCATCTAAAAAAACTTAGTTTATGAAACCAAGCCGGAAAACGTTGAATTAAATGAGGGAATTAGAATAAATATTTCTCAGGAAACTATAAACAAGGTTCAGCAACACTTTATTCATCGTTTAGGGTACTGTCAGCTACAAGGAGTACAGTTCGAACATTCACTGTAAATTGTTTTTATTATTAACCGTTAATTCTAGTGACTATCATTTATTCAAACAAAACATGAAAAATTAGTAAATTCTTATATTCAAAATGGCCGTATCTCTCAACTTATCAATTTTAGACCCAAAGTGCGAGACATTTTTGCAATCAACTGTTGATTCAGAATCCAAAAATGGAGAAATATACTATTTATTTAAAAAATATCGATGTCATAACGAAGTGATGACGTCATAACCAAAAAAATAAAGGATAAGGTGCATAATTGAAATTAAAAATCGACGTCTACGAAGATTTTTTCAAAATATTTTTGGTTTAAGAAATAATAAATTTATTCCATACTTTACGGACACACTGTATAGTTGCTGTTAGGTAAAAGACCTTTGTGTTTCTTTCGGAATCCTAACAGAAATATGACTTTACCACTGAAGACCAAATATTCCTTCCTTTAAAAAAACATATTACTATATATTCCTCACTACATATCAGCAAACAATATAGTATATGACGGCCGTGGTAAAACATGTGGTTAAGAGCGAACTAACACATTATCTCTCTCGTTTACAATTAGACTGACGGAATCCTGGATGACTGCGCGTCTCATCACGATTCGTCCCTCTAACGTTTGCCACGACTATACATTGATGTTTTTTTTCTGTTTGGGATCTTAAAGGTTTTTAAATGGATAGATAAGAGTGAGCCAAGTAAGCTAAAACAGTCTGATGGCTTAAGTATTTGTTTACGTTATTTATTAAATAATTTTAAAACTTAGTACCCAATTTAGGCATTTTTTAATTTAGTTACCTAACCTGGATGATAAACTAAATAATTTTTTTATAACTTTTTTAATATTGACAGTTTGAATTAATACATATTTTCGCAAATAACAATAGTGATTGCAATCCATGGAATCTAAATTTCGTAATCAATAGTGATGAATGAACACCGGACAATGTCCGTGGTTTCCGGCACCGGCCTCCAGATCGGCCTATCTTTCCCATAGGAAAGGCTAGCTGTGCGTCGCAGCAAAATCTAGACCGTATTCCCTATTCAGATTTAGTTACAACGTTACAGAGCGCAGAGGACTGGCGCGAGGATACAAATAAATAGTAACAACTATGTCGCCAATATCACGGAGTACGCGAAAAATCAGTACGTGTGGATTTGTGTTGACAAAGACATGAATTTTAAGAAACATAAAATCATTAATGCCATTATGCGTATTTTAAGTGCTATTCGGAGTACAATTCTGTTAATATGTAGTAAACGGGTGTTGCAAACCAATGCACGAACAGTTGAGGAAATAGTGGTAAATGATTTGTGCAACACTGGTATTAAAAGTGAAAATGTTTTACTGCTTGTATCAAAATCAGCCTGATATACACTGCGTCTCAGGATAGATGTAACAAGAATGTAATGGACAAACATTTTTCAAATTTTGGAATTGCACTTAGGGAGTCAGTCCTGTTTGGTGTAAAATTATAATATATCAAATGTGAGTTCAATCGGTGTTATATAGGGTGTTTTATAGGTCAATTTTTAAAATTCATCACTAATCAACTGCCTTTATTTATCAATATAAGAAAAATTGCCATTAAACAAAGTTGTTTAGAATGCAAATTGTGCTTACTTACAAAATTTTTTGGAACACAAATTTACTTTATTCGGACTTCCACTTTCTTTCACTATTAGTCAGTTTTATGTTGAAAATAAGGCATTAAGAACAAGTTATTCATAATATTAATTTGTTTTAGAAAAGATATTTGTGATTTCGGAGCACTCTCAACTTGCAAAAATGATTTTTATAAATCAAAATAATATACCAATTTATTGAAAAAAGGGGCAGTTACAAAAAAAGTACATTTATATTTCTAAAATTTAGTAAGAAGGCACAAATTGCAGCTAAACAATTTTTTTTATAGGAATTTTTTCATATTTTGAAAAATAAAAGTAGTTTATTAGTGACGATTTTTATAAATTGACTTATAGTCTGCATAACCTATATTGCGACGGGACGTGCAGAGCAAGACGCAACATATGGGCGGGAAATGTATAACACATGACATCTTCCGTCTTTTACACCGCTTATATTAAAGCGAGAACGATGATTGTTGTTTTTGCTGACACGCGACCGAGGTGGAGTTTCATTTACATTTTGTGATTACTTCAGAGCCCTACTTAATTTTGTTACCGAATCATTCTAGCAGTGCTGATATATTGTAAGTATAATATTATAAGATAAATAATAATTATTTAATATCTGTTTATTTGCTGGTGTGTTTTAGAACTAATTTTAAGAAGGTTATCGTGTTAAAGTTAGTTGTGTAATAGTGTAATATGAGTAATAATTATTTTATATCTGTTAATTTGCTGGTGTTTTTGAAAATAATTTAAGGTTATCGTGTTGCAGCGAGTTGTGTAATAGTGTAATATAAGTAATAATTATTTTATATGTTTATTTGCTGGTGTGTCTTTGAAAATAATTTAAGAAGGTATTTAATGTAAAAATGTTTCGACCGTGGGGGGGACTCCGTGTTTGCATCTTATTGTGTTTGTGAAAATGAAAGTGATAGTGATTACAGTGATAAAGAAAATCAAAGTTCATTAGTGTTTTCAGTAAGAAAAAATAGGTTATATTTGAATGAGCACGCAAAACAAATTTGCCTTAATGTTTACAATAATCTTTAGTTTACGATACGTATCAGAAAAATGAAATCCCAACTATTGACGTGGTGGACAGAAAATTAATAAAAATATATTATCATCTAAAATATACTAAAAGAACTTTAGAATTGAATTTAAATATCAAACTATTAATAAACGCATGGCGATTATGGAAAGCAGACGAATAGTGGATTGGCGACATTCATATCTAGAAAAGATAAAAGAACTCAGAAGGGAAAATAGACCAATTTATCTAGATGAAACTTGGTATGACACTCATGACACCGTAAAAAAACGGATGGACTGATGGATCCAGAAAATGTCAACCAATCTCATTGCCCCCTAATAAAGGGACTCGGTTAATTATATTCACTGTGGATCAGTTGATGGATGGGTTGAAAATGCATTGAAACTGTGTAGAAAAAACATGGAAGACTGTAATGTGGATTACCACAAATATATGGAGAGAGAAATATTTGAGAAATGGTTTGAAAATACACTAATTCCAAAATTAAAACCAAATAGCATTATTGTTCTTGACAATGCGAAGTACCATTCGAGGCAACTGTATAAGAGTTTTACTAAGCTGAAGTTATACATTTTTTTAATGGAACGTGATCTCTATTATGAGGAAAATTATAATAAAGCACAACTGTTGGAAGTCCTGCAAATGAAAAATTATGAGAAGTTATTATAGATAACACAACACAATGTGTTGAGATTACTGCCATATTTCTGTATTTTCAACCTGTTTGAATTAATTTGGTGCAAATTGAAGAAAAATGTCAGAAAAGGAAATATTTTTCTGAAATTCGATAAAAAAGTCGTAGAGTTAATTCAAAATGAAGTGTCGAAAATTAACAAGGAAGATTGGGAAAAAAGAATTAGGAAAGTAATTACAATTGAGGATGATTATTTAAAAATTGCCAAATTTCGTATAAATAGCGGAAATAAATTTATTATAAATTTGAACGAGGATAGTAGTTCATCTGAAAATGAAGAAGATGGTGAGAAAAGCGAGGATTTAGAGGAAGAAGCAATGTGAGGTGAGGTAAAGTGAAGTGATGTGAAGCGAAGACGTCAATTTTGTGATATCAACTGCATTATTTAATTCCGTATTTGTGCTTTCGTTGTTCAGTGCTTGAGAAACATTCTTTTTCAGGGTGTTATTATTTATTAATGTTATTTTTTTTTTCATTTTAACAAAAAATTGGTTTTTCTGTTTTTATTATAGTAATAACTTTACTATTAGAATTTATTTTTAGTTCATTTATTGAGAAAAATATTTGTTTGTTACTATTTTGAGAGTATATTTTTTGTTTTTATTTTGCTTTTAAGGCTTTCTTGTTACTTTTTAAATAATCTCTTTTCTATACTAATATTCCATACCCATTTTTCCTGGCAAGAAATGCTCATACCTCCTCGCGGTTCTTGCTGGGTAGTAACAATTTATATTAAGAAAACTTGAATACTGGAACTGCTATACGTATATTCAATACGTTAAATTCATTACTTTTATTTCAACTTAATACTTTTTTGTACAATTGTTAAATTGTTGTTAGCTAAACTGAGCACAAAAACCTACATTGAAAAAGTAAACGAGCGAACAATACAGTTAAATCCGGCTCTGCGTTCCGTAGCGTCTTACCCCGGACGTCCCGTCACATTATCTGTTGCGCAAACTATATAAAACTCCCTGTATAACACCGATCAACTCAATTTTAATATATCTTAGTTTTACATCAAACAGGACTGAATCCTAAAGTGTCATTCAAAAATTCGACAATTTGTTGTTCATTACACCTCTTGTTACATCTATCCTAGGGCGCAGTGTAACTGTAAAGCTATCACGCTTTTATGATCCACGTATTCCAATATGATTCATGTACTAGTTAATAATCCTAGCATGGCATTTGAGTTTGGATGTGGTGGTCTAAACCATGTCCCTTCAATGTAAAGCGGTTTGGTTCGTCTTTATCTCACATTAGCGATATTTTTTCACTCTGCGCCACCAAGTTCCTATCGTTGCGAAGTAACTTGTCTAGCCCATGCATTGCAATGTCTGCTAATACTTTGAATACAATACAGGAGATTTCATGAAATGTTAAGACATTTGAGGTATGTATTTTAATTGTTCCGTACAAATGATTGTTATGTCTCTTAACCCATGTGCTGGTCCTGGATGCACGGAAATTGTCCGGTGCCTAGTGATGAATGATACAAATGTTTTGCCAGTTACTTGCAGCTAATAAAAATAACTATTATATCATTATCTAAAAAGTTATATTTCAAGTGGTAGTGGTAGAAGGGTTTGAGAATATTTTTCTTAGAGGTATAAAAATAATAATTTATAAACAATAAATTACAAAGCCATACATATATTACACATTTCTTAGCCAGTACTATTTTAACTTTCCTTAAAAAAGTTTCTAAAACACAATATATTACACCTTTCTTAACCAGTTGGTAGGAATTGTCTTTTTAAGGTTCAGATTATTCACTTTTATACTGTTGTTCGGTGCGAGTCTCCAGCCAATTTATCAACTAGCTGAAAAATACAAATAGATTATTCCAAGAAATAAACAGTTTACTTAAATTTGAATCACGATTATAAGGAATAATATAATTAGAGTTTTTTTGACTATAGGATTTTCAGTTAAAGAAAACAACTTTATTATTTCAGTTTCGGTTTAATTTTACAATGTCTATTTATACTGTAAAAGAAAAAGTTAAAATTATATAATGGTATTTTGGAGACAGTTCAAATCAAGCTACCATAAATTTATTTATTGTTGGCAATGGAAATCAACCATTTCTATTGCCAGTACATTATCTCGAATTATTAACACATTTAGAATAAACGGTGCTAATACAAGCCATAAACAGAAACTTAATCAATCCCGCTAATGCACAGGAAAAGGAATGAGAAATGTTTTTATAAGTCCTTTTTTTTTTATAACATTATTTATTTTTTTACTGTAAATAATAGAATTTAATCTCATGAAATACTTACATTTATTGTAACAGCAACTCATAGCGAACTGATTTCATTATAGTAGACAGCAGGTAGAGCCGAATTATGCACATGCTGTGAATACTCAATCACAGCATAGCAACGATGGGCTTCACATGTACTGTCAAGTATTGTACTGTATACACATATAAACGCAAAAGGTTCTGAAGCAACGGTATAAGTTATTGCAGTAATTTTTTCGCTTTGAGAAACTTATTAATGGGGTTACCTGATGTATGTAACTTAATAAATTTACATTTTGCGTTGGTATTTGGCGCTTGAAAATCATTTTTGTTAGGTTAGAATGTTGGTATATCAACCACTGGAGTACATTAGAATTAATTATTGTTTAAATATTTATCTGTTTACATCTTTTTGAGATAACATTCTGAAGATATATATTTTTCTAAAGTCAAGAATAAGTACCTATTTCTATAGTCGTCCCTATTTTTATTATTCTGACTAATAATCTTTAGGTAAAATCTGTGCCATTTATGCTTGGAGGATGATGAGAAGGCAGACCACGTCTTATGCACCTCTCTCGCTGTGGAGAGGAACCAATTCTCAATATTTGGCAACTGCTGCCAAAGAATCTGGACATATTCTCACCCAATAAAGTTATCAGTTTCACTAAGAAACTGAACTTATTGGGTGAAATATAATTAGGAGTGAGACACAATAGGCCTGCTAATGACCGCAGAGGAGAGTCTACAAGGACCCACTCACAATAACCTAACCTAACCTAACCTAGGTAAAATCACAAATTTACTTGCGTTATTCAATACCACTTATCATGCAACACTATTTTCCTATTCGGATCTCCCACAATAGCGTGTCTATAGGATGTAATGTTTTACGTATTAACCACAATTATTATTTTTTTGTTTTATTTTAAATTGAAACATTTAATGCCCATCTCAAATATCTCAGTTGACAGTTCAGCTGTGCATGGCGAGTAAACTTCAACGTGCTCACTGAAGTGGTTAAAGTAGTGTGCAATCGGAGTATTACACCGACAACGATATTAATATTTACCGTTAAAAATTATATGGCTTTTCAAACCCTGTATATTGCTCAGAGTATTTTCAAACGGCCTCCTCAAGTGCTGATTTATGAACCACTAGAAACTACAATTTCATTCACAAATTTCATAAAATTAACTACACATTATGTAGTTTTATTTGTCTGTAAGATGCTTTTGCTCTTTTAAATCATATAAATATCTGTATTTTATTGATGTTTAAAATTTAAACGAAAACAGGAATAAATTAAATGAGTGCAAAGTAAATATGACCATAAACAAATAATTTCTAGAAAAAGTAACATTAAGTTGAAAGCAACTTCATGTGATCGTTGAAAATGAATGTCTTAATAATTTCTGTATGATTGATTTTATCAGAAATGTATTTTATAAATTACCAGGAACATTATGGTTCCTAACTTAACTTATGTCACCAAATAACTGAAAAGTGCGCACTGGGATTTTGTGACATACATCTAAAAGTAAAATGTACAAAATTAAAAAAAAAAAAAATCAGAAAATTTTAACCTGTGTTACACAGAGGTTGAAGTTATCAGGATGCATGAATTGTGATTGTCGGGTAACATAATTACGAATAAATAAGAAGTGTAGAATTTAACCAACATCTACACTTCTCTTGATTCAAATTTAAGCACTATACACAACAAAACCAGTATATGACGATATTTCGATTAGATCAAATGGCACTGCCGTGGCTGCACCGTTTATTTGTAATCTTCAACTATGGAGGTTCAAATGATTTTTTGTATTGCTCCTAATTCATCTAACTGTGCTATTTATAACATTTTAAACAATTAATTTTAGATGAAGTTTTTGGAGTTTTGGAATTTTTCAAAATATTCACTCTTGATTCCATTAACTCGTGCAATGCTCTGAATTCATCAATGATTTGAGGTTATGTCATTAATGACATTATACGAGTCGTATAGATGCAAAATCCACCAATTAAAAAAAACGAGTTTTAACCATCCATGGGTATTTTATTGAGTTTAGGACCTAGTCAAATTTGTTTTAAAAACCCGCCATTTCTATTCTTTATTTCACTTTAAAATTTTCGTTCAAGTTCAAAAGCTGTCAACTGCAGGAATCATTCATATACAAACCATGCCAAGTCGCTTTCAACCAATGCATGCACTGCAGAGTATCACGTGATCTGTTAATTGTGATGTTTCTTTGTTCTGCTGACTAGGGATACATGGTTTTCTTTTAGTATTGCCTAGATTTTGATTTGGAGGGTTGTTGCAAAATGAAATAGTTTACATTATCTTCTGCCAGAATTAAATGTTTTGCAATGAAAGTTTCTCTGTCTTAGGAATAAATGTTTGATATAAAATAAATATAATATTTATTTTTAAATTTCATTGCAAAATTAGCTGTCGTTTTTTAAATATTTAATATTGATGCACAGCACAGGGTTTTCAGGATTTACCAAAACAATTTTTTTTTTGCTTAGAGACATTCTTATTACACCCAAAAACTGCAAATTACTTAATAATCAGTATATGATGCATTCTGGAGGTTTTCTTGATTATCTTAAAACCAGCTAGAAGTGACTTGGAGGGTTTTGCATCTATACGATTCATATTAAGTGCAGTTTGATCTAATCGTCTAATAACGTGACCCAGACTTAATATACTTACACCACTAACACCAGGAAAGTTTAAAAATGTCCCTAATATTGGTACTCTTCTCAAAAAATTGATGGCAACTGGGAAGAATCCACTGAAAAAAAATTACACTTTATTATATATTTACAAAAGTGAATCGGAGTCCAATATAAACTCGTCCACTTTATTTACAAAAATGTAGTCTTGGAGGGTTGCTTCAGTGAAACAAGTCAGTTAACAAACAAATCATTCATATAGAACCACATTTATTCTTCATGTGACAGCATTTATTAAATTATATTCCATTCTGTACCCCAATCAAAACCTTCCAAGTTTATTATATGCTTTCTCTAAATCAATAAGTGTATAATATATTTTATTACACATTTATATATTTCTTATTGTTGAAAATAAAATATTTAATCTGTGCTCTCCTTGATACATTGACTCATATTTGGTACCAGGTCACTTGTCTTGCTCTTTCAATCAGTACATTTCCTTATTTCTCATTATTACCATCATTCGCTCATCAATTACTAATGCCAAAGACATATATCTAATAACACACAAATAACCAGTTCATCACCAAAATCAAGATTTTATAATTTTTGTATATTTGCTGTGCTTTTCACTAATTTGAGGTGATAACTTTTAAAAATTTGTTTTATAAAAGGGTACATAACTTGATTAATTATAGGTCCCCAGAGAAAGAGTACGGGTGTGGGAAGGGAATGCCCTGTAGTCTTGTACTAGTAATAATATCAGGGACTCCAAACACCAAACACTCCTTAATACTAGAATGTCATCATTGTTGTAGTGCATGTTACGCTTTATTTTATGGGACCGAATCTGCATTCTTTAGACTGTCATTTTTTTTAAGACATTAAAGTTCACTTAGCACAAAATGGTTGCAAAGTAATGTAGATAACTACCAATAAGTGTTTCTTAAAATTTTAAGATTACAAATTACTGGTGATGGACGTTATTATAAGGAATGTAATATACATTATCAGTAATATACTCGTTCATAAAAGTTAAAATAACCATTACCAGTGTTCAAAATTTGGGTAATTAAACCTTAATTTATAAGAAAAAATCATGTAAAGGTTTTATAGTTTTATAATAGTACTTGGATATTATACTGAACTTATATTGATGTTCTAATATTTTGTAATACAATCAATGAACTTTAGTTAAAGCGGTTGTACATTATGAACATTTCAATGTATTTCACACATCCCATACAGAAATATGCATTATGCTTGTATATTTTAAATAATTTTAAGGTTATTTTCCATTGAGAATTTTTAAACTCACTAATGTTGCAAAATTTATGACACTTGAGGAAATTTTCAGATTTACATGTTGAATTTTGGTTAGTTTTACTAGAACCTACATAATACTTTATCAAACAATTAACTGTTTTGATAACCCTTAAGCTTGTTGCCACTTATGCGTGGCGCGGCGCAACGAAGCGTGAAGAAAAATGTTACACAAGAGTCATGTTTCATGAATTCAAATATACAAATACCAACCTAACCGCTTCTACGCGCCGTGCTGCGCATTGATTCGCATAAATGTGCGGATCTATATTTAAATTCACGAAATAACTCCCTTGCAACTTTTTTTTTTCGCGCCTCGCTTCGCCGCGCACAAATGAGCAGCACGCATTATATCATTCTCTATACAGGGTCTCCCAGCTTATAGTAGCAGGACCGCCAATTGATCATCTTTGGCTCAAAGAGGTATAGTCAATTTTCATAATCAGCATGTTTGGGCACATGAAAATCCCACCGCGATTAAGACATTTTCAGCAGAAGTTTAGTGTTAATATTTGTTAGGCATTCACAATAATTCTGTCATGGGGCCTTACATCTTACCTCATTCGTTTGAATTGCGATTTATTACGGGCATTTTGACAAGTATGTGGAATGATGATCCACTGGATTCAAGGCTGAATGCTTGGTTTAAGTTAGATAGCTGTCCAGCCCATTATGGATGGAAAGTTAGTAACTGATGGGATACTAAGTTTCCTGGGAGATGGATTGGTCGTAGTGGGACCGGTTCCTGGCCTGCTCGTTTTCCTGATATAACCCCGCTTGATTTTTTGCATGGGGTTTTACAAGAGATAAAGTTTATACCATTCCAATAGATACGAGGGATAAATTAATCCAGAGAATGCAAAATGCATGCAACGAAATATGAGAATATCACTTACTTCATGTAAGAAGATCTATTGTACACCGCTATCAGTTGTGTATCCAACAAAATAGTTTCCATTTTGAACATTTACTCCAGTTTCAATTGATATTCATTAATTTTATTATTTTATTTAACTTCTGTAGCGGACTTTTTGTTTCAACAGTGGTTTTAGGTTTCTTGAATAAAATTACAATACTTGTCAACTTTGATGGTTTTTTTCGAAAATCGTGCATCGTACGAAAAAGTGGGGGACTACTTTTCTCTTCTATTTTTGTACAAGCATTTAAAAAAGTTATTAATTTTTGGAATCCATTGGCGTACTAGTTCTAGACAGAAAAGGTTAAGACCTCAGTTTCTATGCCACAGATATTGCAACAAATATGTCATATTAACAAAAAGAGATAGCAATATGAAGCAAAAAACACGTGCCAAATTTCAAATGGAAAGCTTGGTAACTGCCGAAAATATTTTTGTTTTTAACTTTAGCATCTTGTATCTGGAAAACAAAGAAGTGTTCACACATGTTAAATTTAACTTTCTCCCCTAAAATGAGGTTCTCCATCAATTGGCGAAGGCCTGCTACTATAAACTGGAACACCCTGTATAGACTTTATACAGGATATAAAAATAAGCAATGTATTTGTAAAAGTACCCTTACAAGTAAACACACTTAGTTTTATACATATACCTTGATAATAATACTACAATAGACTCAATCCGCTTAGAAAAAGAACATTTACATCATTGCGTCATGGGCGACCATGTACTGCAGAATGCTATATGTAGCATGCCTTTAACTTTAAATAAGAATTGACCATAGAAAAACTAATATACCTATGGATTAAGCGGCTGATTAATTGGTTGCATTGATGCTATTGCACTGGCTAGCCGAACGCATGAGAAGTTTTCACACACCTATCTATGAAGTTTGTCCCTTTTCCAAGTGAATACAGTCTACTCTTCTCAAACAGAAAATTTTCAGTTCGATACAACTTTTTTTTTCACTTATATAACGTCAGCCTATTTCTGCTACCAGGGCCAATCACCGACGCCAGAAGGCGAGCTATCCCCAACCTGTAAATTTTTGCCGAACCTTTTCTCCGTCGAAAAGTAGGGATTTTTTACTTGCATAACAGTTAATAGACAAGGGACCAACAGCTCTACATCCCTTCCAAATGATGGTATATCACCTACACAACACTTGCCTAAGATTGCATAGCTTCTGCATATACGCTGATATACAAATCGTTAGATGGGACGAGGTTCCTGAGTTTCACTTAAGTTATCATCAAATTACTGACTGCGACTACCGTTGCTCAAGTTTCGTATCGATTACGAGTACTGTTAAGGCAGATCTACACTTGCCCCAAGGATACAACTTCTTATAATACTTCAGCATTTTGACGTTTCATATTCATCTTACAATTTATTATTTTAGCTCTGATGCTATTATTTTTCTGCTGGTTTTTACCTACAATTTAAATAAAATTTTAAATTTAACATCACCACAGCTTTTTAATAAACCCAAAGTTATTCTGTATTTCACACTCATTTATTCTAATTTTTTCTTTGTTTTTTTTTTCTTTCTCAATGATCTTAATATCCTGTGATTTTAGAAATTTAATATAAAATGCTTTACATTTCCAATAATTCTAAGTGATAACGTTTTTTTTGTCGTTTACTGGTTGGTCACTTAATGTTTCATTTCGTTACTTTCAACTATTAAAAATATTTTCATTAAATTACTTTTTAATGTACACACATTCCATATTTCAATTTTCTATATCTTACTGCCATTCATCGAAACTCTAGTCATTTAATTAAACAATGCTACATCTTCCTTCGAACTCAGGAACTCTCGGTTTTGCTATTTTAATCCTTTGTTTTATGTTCTTTCTTCTAATTCTATTCTAAGCCTCAAACACTATTCGTTTCTACAGTAATATCTCTCATTACTCTCATCGTTTATGTCTCGTCTTTCACATAATTTAAAAATCAATCAGTCTCCTAGATGCATCCCTTTTCCTTGAATAAGTCTATCCACATATTCGAGAAATTGGTTTTACCAACATCATATATTTTACAAGAAGTTATAATGCCATATATTTCAATTAGTTTTTTCAGATTTCTGGATTATGTTAAATACAGATTTTTTTTGGTAAATTATGTAAATAATCAATTTTTTTAAATACAAAAATGATCGATTCCCTTGCATTAGTATTCCCATCTCTACACTGGAATGTAATATGCAGGGAGCGGAACATACAATATTACATATATGTATCTGTCCCAGCTTCCTTCCACAATACTGGTTGCCGAGCTGGTGCATATATTACAGGTATATAAATAAACGCATATGTATCAATTAATTCAATTACATGAACTCTTTAAAAAATTATATAATTACCGGTTTTGAAAAATGGGCAAAATGGCATATATTTCTGCTCTCTGGTAATATGTAATGTACAATGGTTACAAGTCTACTTACACAATAATTGTTACCTCTGAGGTATCCCAGAGTTTAAATTTGGGGTCTTTGATCTTCTTGTTATAAATGATTTGTGTTAAAATAAATCTTGTAAAAACTTGTATACTGCTGACCTGAAATTATTTTTTTAAATAAATTTCAACATTAAATGTAAGATTCTCCTATAAGCAAATCTGTGTTTTAGAAAATCATGTAAAAAACATACTTCATTTCAATGTATTTCAATGCAAAGTAATGTCCTTTATGGGAAAGTACAACAAATTAAGTGATGTTATATTGCTATACCATAACACTTGGCTCTTTTTTAGTTCAAATTATTGTCAAGATTTTTTTCCTGATACAAGAATTTAATACTTTTCTTTTGTCGAAATAAACTCGAATATGGCTTTTTAATATGGTATGCATTTTTTTTTAACAAACTTAAGAAAGATGCTCTGGAAAAAAAATTCAGCAAACAATTTTTAAATTTGTTTTCCTCAAATTAAGACTTATTTTATATAGCTTATTTATATTTAAGATGTCATAATAACATTGATTAATCAACATTCTTGCCCAATCAGATGTAGTAGTTTAAACTCATACATCCCACTGCAAAAACGTTATAGTAGATTCCTTTTTACTGCATGTTGTGTTATTTTAATAAAATTAGCTTAAACTGTGCTATTATCGTTTTTCCCTTAATAAATTTAATTTAGTCACAAGAAAATTTAATTGTTAATTAACTCGTTTGTTTTCATTTTTCTTTTATTCTACTTTATTTGTTTATATTTTTCCGATAACTGATGTACCTATTATATTATCTGCTATGCGTAAATACATTTTTTTTTTTTCATTTAACATCGGCGTATTTCCACTACCAGAGAAAATCACCGACACCAGGAGACAAGCTACCCCCAACTTGGAAATGTTGCTGAACCTCTTCTCTATTACAAAGTAGGGATTTTTTTACTTGCGTAACATCTAATACATAAGGGACTGACTCTTTTACATCCCCTCCGAGAGATGGTATATCACCCACATAACCCTCACCTAAAATTGAATATCAGAAAATGTTTGTCAAATTTAAACTCCTGTGAAAAAAAACTAAATGAAATACGACATTCTGATTTGTGCCATTCGATTTTTTCTCCCTTGCTGATACTATTATGTACTTAATTTAAAAGTTTTCGTTTCGGTGGTTCTGGAGATATTTCGAAAAAATTATGGTTCCATCAGGATATCTCCGACTGATTTATTACTCGAAAACGGTTGGTTTTTTTGACAAAAGTGTATATCATTAACTCGTGTAATTTAGAGATGTTCTATCAATTCCTGGAGAGATTATTTTCGGGACATCTATATCAATATAGACAGGAGTAATCAAGACAATGTTTTGAATACCCACACCACACTGTATTAAGTGAGGAATATTATACATTTGTGATACATTATGTTGTATCTATCTGTAATTTCTGGTTGTTAATTTAACTTGAATTTCCTACCTTTCTAATAATGAGTATCAAAACACATATGTTCAGTGGCATATTATCCTACTAGCCCATGAAACGCGGGCTTGGGGTGTAAAATATATAGGGATGGGACGGTGGACCGGACGAGTTAAATAACTCAACAAGTTTTGAAAGCAAAACAAATGAAAATAAAATTTTGATTCTAACATACAACATTCATTGCAACAATTATTGTACTTGTCACTAAATCACTGAATTTCTCTTCCGTTTTTGCACATCGGCTTGTTTTGATACTATACCTAAAAGAAAAAAACTTATAAAGGGGTGCAAAATGTTGCTGACATCAGGTGCCAGTATTGCTTAATATGCAATTGCATGCCGCAGATTCGGACTCACTTTATGTAGAAACAGTTTTACATATATTTTACTTCTGAAAAAAATCGCATTTCTAAAAAATATTTAAATTGGCAGAGATATATTTCTCACCCATTGTCTTGGCATCCTAGCAATCACATACAATACAATTTCTCCATAAATACATTTAGCAAACTTCTTTCAGTACTCTTTTGTCTAACAGCAATTATCCACATATCTAATACAATTCTCTTTCTCCAGTTTTACATTCATCTCTTTCCCAAAAAAAATTCTAACTTGCAATTAAAATATAATCACACCTCGATAAAAAAACTGTTTTCTAATACAACCAATAATTGTAATGGTTTTAATAAGAATGTGTCTTGGAATTTGGTGTAACAGAACTTGATTATCTTGTTTTGTTTCTCAGATACAAAAAAATATATACATATATTTTCCTTGCACCTTGCCCATGTTTTTATCTTGTTACAAACATTTTTAATGGCATAGTAAATAACTCAGTTCGTAATAAAAAATGTAGACTAATCATTATTTCAACAGACATACATTTCAGTTTCCAAAAATTAAACCACTTTAAAAATAAAGGAAAATATTAGCAGAAATAGCTAACTGCTAACCAAACAAGATGGAAGTTATTAAAGGCGGCTGGTAAAATCTGGTTATGCCATATCTTAATTGGAGCATGGGTCCCAAATGATACTTTTAAGGCACAACTTAAATGGAAAAGTTTTGCAAAATGTTACTGATTTGTCTGTCCATGTAACTTTTACACAATTTGAAAATATTGGCAACTTAATTTTCTTTCATAATTAGGACAGCATTTTACCGATATGGTTCAGATTTAATTAAGATATTTTGATTATTTATAGGGTTACACCTTTTTAACATTTTATTTCAAATTAATTTTTCATTCCAAGGTGCAATTTTTTAAATAAACGAAATTTCTTAATGAAATTCGGAACATTTTAGTAAAATATCTTCCTGATTATGAAAAAAAAAATGCCTTTGCACCTTTTTTTTTATTTTTGCAATCTAAAAGTTTTCTTGATTTTTTTTGGTTATTGAGTCATGCATTAAAGAATCATTTGGATCCCATGCTCCAATATTAAGATATAACCACATAACCATATAAACAGGCGCATGCTGAGAGGCTTTTAAGGACACGGAAAAAATTTCTCTCATGGGGGGACACAACCCGTTATTTGATAAAAAAAAGTTACTTTTTTATTTTTCTAATTTATTAGAAGTATAATAATATATACTGATATGTATGTACATATTTAAAAAATATCCTTTAAGGGATTATTAATCCCTACAATACAAAACAGAAAACTAAACATAGAAACGTTAGAAAACTAAATAGAGATATGTTTGATTTGCGTTTGGCATTAGGACATACATCAAAGCTCTCTAGACATGACGTCACTCAAATATTTGTTTTCTCTAATTTACCTAGCGAGTGCAATGCTGAAAGCACCCTTAAAAATTATTCTATGATGTCACAGCCAATAAATAGAATAGCTTGAAAATTTGCTTCTACATCTGGTCGTTTAAACAGAGTTTAAAACAGATATTTAAAAAATTTAATTATTATCTAGTGGATGAATTAAAATAGACAGAAGGTCCATGGCCCTTTTAATCACTTTATCGAGGGCCTACCGACATTCTCGTTTCCTGGTGGCCTGGCATGCGCCTGCATATAACCAAATATTACCAGCCGCCACTGGAAGTTATGTTTAATGTTGAGAAAAAATATTATGTATTAAGTACTTTCTTTATTGGAAAAGAATATAAAAACATAAATTAGAAATATAAATACTAAAACAGTAAAGAAAATTGATTAAAAAATAAATGTAAATGTTAAAAGAATATTTAATATTCCTGGCCAACAAATATACGATTTAAAAAACATAGAAAGTTTGTTAAAATATTTCTTAATAGAATCGTATAGGACATACCTAAATAACAAAATAAATCCATATGTTTCTACTAGCATACCCACGAAGGGCCATCCTATAAGTACTATGGTTATTCCACCAAAAAATGCCAGTGATCCTTTGACTTTATGTCTTTGGAAGAAAAATCTAAATGTTCTCTCTCTGCCTATGACACACGCTAATCCAGATATAAACAATATCTATAAAATAATATATTTTCATTATAATAAAAGATGCTTGTACTTTAAAATGCTCTTACATTTCCTAAAGCTAACAAACTTTTATCAAATATTAACACGACTCCCAAAAATAAGAAAAATATCCCAAAACCAGCGAGACCAACACCAATTTCTGAAAATATACTTTTAATACCACAGAAAGAATGTAATAATTAAACGCACTTTGTGTGTCTGTTACTTCAAACATTTTGTTTAGTAAAAACTGAAATAATGAATTAAATACACATAACCTAATATTTCAAACCGTAACAACAAATCAACTGACGTGAAAATTATCTGAATATATATCAAATATAATGTATTTAAATCTTCAGTTCATAATTATGCTCTTATATGATATTTTAACATAATGGTTTTTTTAAATTTGGTACAACAAAAAAAAACACGTTAACAAAACAGACGTTGACTGACGTGCCAAACTAGTGTCACCAACTTTTAAAGTCGATAACACCCTAAAGTCACTTATCTGTTCTGTACATAGCAGAGACAACGTACATAGATAAAAATTATTTTTCTATGATTCTGTACCAAAGAATATTTACGTTTAAAATCGTTTTTAAACGTAAATATTCTTTGTCTGTACCCTAAAGACGTGCAAAATAAATCTAAAAAGTCATGTTAGTACGAAAACCACTGGTTCGAAAGGTTTTCAAACAAATCAAAACCATCGTATTGGAGCGGCAAACAGATGCCAGTGCTAGATTTTTTTCACCACTGTCAGAGACAACCCTCTCTGCCGTTGTCAACATTGAAATACTTCTAAATAAACGTTGGACGAAATTTGGCAATTTTTATTTAACCAATCGGCATTAATTTTTTGTAATCTTGAACTAGAGACGTATTTTGTGCTACCAAATGCTTTGAAACACGTTTACTTAAGATTAATGCTGATTAGTTGAATACAAATTTCCTGTTAAATGATTGTTTACAAAATAAACAGTTTGCTTATGGGTTACCAAGAAGATTGTTAGCTTATTCTTCTTACAACACAGAGAACCTCTCTGTGGGTTACAACCATGATACTACAACAGCACAAGATAAACCCACGCGCACGATATGCTTTTTCTCTCTCCCTCGGCTAACGTCACTTCGTGACAAATTTTGCGAGTGCTTCTTGTTAAAGATAGGTCAGAGGATAGGTAGTTTTTTTTCTGTTCTGTGAGTTGGTTTTGTGTTGTTCGTGATTCTGTGATGAATAACATTCGAATTCTTCCTCAGTAAACAAAATGTTTCGAATATTTCAATAATCGAATTATCGATTATTTTTCATTCGAATGATAGGTCAATGTTTGATAACCATACATAACCTTAAATTTTATTTAATTTTCGATTCTTTCAATTATTTTCAACTATTTATCAACATATAAGTAGTTGTTCTGTGATCATTGTTCTCAACAATGCACGTTTGTTTAACTCAGGTCAAAAACTGTTAATGAAATGAAATACTCTAATGTTCACCCTCCTAATGTTGATACATATAAATAAAATACTTCATTTAAGTTAATTTTATAAATGCTAGTGGACTAGCTCTATCTGATACAAGGTTGTAGTCCAAAAAAAATGCTGTGCATATTTGTGATTAATACTATTATATATAAGTATGAATAGGTAAGTATGTTAGACAGTTCAAAGTTTAAAAGTTGTACAAACCAAACCTAACGGAATTTCTGATCCGAATTACAAGTAAAAATGCCTTTGAAAGGTTTAAAAGTAGTGGAAATAGCAGGATTAGCTCCAGCACCTTTTTGTGGAATGGTGTTAGCTGACTTTGGAGCCTCAGTAGTACGTGTAGATAAGGTAAAACATTACATTTCACTAAGTTTCAAATATCTATTGTTCAAAATCAGCAGTTAATATGTAATTGTAATGAGTTTAGTATGGACATAAATATAAAGTTGTACTGTGGATAATTGATAAATGGCCTACCGCGTAAAACACTATAAATGAAATATGGCCAGTTTTGCTCGCATTTGAGAGTAAATTACTTTTGAACTCAAATCAACTGCCTTTGGCTTCATAACGATAATAGACAGCGTTGTTCAAAAAGATATCTTGAGAATTAGACATTTTAAAATAAAAAATGTATCAGTCGATACAAGGTTGCCAGATTTCCAGGGTTCAGCCAGAGACTCAGGTTTTTGACCACAATTTCCAGCCTCCGGTAGGCAGAAGCAAACTTCCAACAGAACCCGTAGAATAAAAAAATATTTCTTTTGTTCACATTTTAAGGAATATGGAAAAGCACTCCTATAATGATGCACCCGATACTACAGTATCAATGATTAACAATAATAATTATTAACCATTTAATTTGTATCGTCTAAAGGTCTGATTGTACCTTTTAACGTAGTTCACAGAACAAAAATTTTGCCAAAACTACTAAATGCATTTAAAATCAATATACAGGGTGGGCAATAGTGCATCCGACTTCGATATCTCAAGTTCTATGATAGCTAGAAACTTGATTTAAAAACGTAAGTAAACTAGACAAAAAAGTCTATAACCGTAAATTGTTTTCTAATATACAGGGTGAGCCAAGATGATTCTACAGGGTCAAGTAAATTTTTTTTAAATGAAGTGATTTTTTTGAAATTTCTCTGTGGCCTTCATTCACTCCTATATTATTATTGACTTTCTCCCAACCACTTGGATGTAATGATTTTTTTTTGTTGAAATTATACAATTTACACGCGTATATTAAAAATATCACTACAATCACAGCTATCGATTTTAAGATAAAATATGTTAATACCAGTTATGAGACATCTGTGTGATGACACTCAGCTATTTTCACTTCCAAATAGTATACAGGGTGGCCAAAAATAATTTTTTATATTTACAACTTTTTGAACTAAATTTTCTCAATTTTTTCAAATGGAACCCTGTATATTTTTGGACGATGTGATGTAGGATTGAAAAATGAAAATTTTTTGTACATACGTTCCTATGGCTATTTGTGACCATTTTCGATTTATTGAACAATAACTGCAAAATTCAGCAATAAAAATTAAAAATGAGGGTTTTTTCAAATAATTCAAGAGAAGATAATATAATAAGCATCATGGAACACATGGTGCCCATAAAAACATCACACCAACAACAATCCAAAATTTGAAGGAAAGGATAATAAATGCTTTTAGAAGTATCACTCCGGCAATTTTAAGAACAGCAGAAACTTTATTCCAAAGACACAGAAATGTGTTTTAATCAAAATGGGCAACATGTGGAGCACTTTTTATAATATCTTCTATTCAATTATAAAATATATATATATATATATATATATATATATATATATATATATATATATATATATATATATATATATATATATATATATATATATATATATATATATATATGGGCAGATCCATTACTTTTCGACGAAAGTGTGCGCGCTTGGGTCAGCGATTTTGATGCTGATTTTTTCCTCGAAAGTACATAAGAAAAGGAGATGATCCTGAAAATTTGAGCCCGATACGATCAAATCCGGCCGCTGGAGAATTTTTTGAAATTTGAAAAAAGTCAATTTTTAGTCATTTTCAAAAATTTTTATCTCAGCTTCTATATAACTTAGAGATTCCGTTTAAACGCATTCTTCTCTGTGAACCTCTACTTTGAAGAAAAAAATAGATATTTGCTATAAACTCATATCCGGCTTAGCTGGGAGCTTCCAACTGAACCACTGTATTAGCAAAATTTTACCTATTTTTAAAATGCTCTCAAATCTACAGTTTTCAAATTAGAGGGTTAAATAACAGCTGATATTTTTCGTGTAGGTGTATCCTGTTGATATCTGCCCTACTTTTCCTTAATTGCTTCGATTTCGTTATTATACGGCCATCCAAAGCCGATCGATTTTTCAAAAATCGCCATTTTCAGATAGCTGTTATTTTTTTCTCGGAACTTCGATTTGCTTCAAATTTTCAGGAAAGTTGCTTTGTTATGTCCCTAAAAAGCCCTGAAATTTTCAACTTTGGAATCGAGCTTGGATTCGAGTTATAAATTTTCAAACTTCCCGAAAATTGCATTGTTTAAAATAATTTTTGCGAATAATTTTTCATATATCTAATGAATTATTTATTTGTTTTTAAGTCAGAAATCAATACCTGATTTAAATATTCTATGTTACTGCTGTTGATGCTCATTTAAGTGGTGTATTAAGTAAAAGTGCAAGTGGTTCCGAGTCAGGTAAATTGGTACAAAAAAAAATTTACTGTGTACACTTCGAGATTTATATAGTAATTTTATCGATAATTATTCGGGAAATGAAAGTTTACCTAAATTTTCTTTCTTCGCCTCACTAAAGCCAGAGGAATGTGTTTTCGCTGGTGATCCAGGGACTCATGAAATTTGTGTTTGGATAGAACATGAAAATGTTAAGTTAAAGTTGTTTGCTTTGAAAACTACTATAAAATATAGAGATCTATTTGCAGCCGCAGTTTGTAATGTTGATGATGTAGATTGCATGTTACATAGATGTCAAAAATGTCCCGGAGTAACAGGTATTAAAAGTTTAATGAATGAAACGAATATCTCTATTTCTGATGACTTAATTAATTACAAACAATGGGATGCAGAAGGCAGTAGAGTAGCACTTACAAATCACACTGAAAAGGACGGAATTTTTTTGGAAACTTTATGTTCTAATATATGGAAATTAACAATTCATCATTATATTGCGGATTCACAGAAAAATTATTTATATCACTGCAAAAATAAATTAGAATACCATACTTGTATTATTACGATGGATTTTTCAGAAAACTATTCTTTCATTATACAAAGATCTGTTCAATAATTTTACTACAATAATACACAAGCAACAATTCACCCTTTCTGCATTTATTTCAAAGATCCACAAGCGACTGATAAAGAGAAGCTCCTACAGATGATTTTCGGTGTAATAAACGATACGATTGATCATGTAGCATACACTATTCATGCTTTTCAAGAAAAACTAATGCAAATAATAAGCGATGAATTTCCATGGATAAAAAATGTCATCTATTTTTCAGATGGAGCACCAACCCAATATAAAAATTAGTAAGAACTAAGAATTTATATGTTTATAAAATTTATAAAAAGCAATAAAAATTAGAGTTTTTATTCTTAAATTGAAACAATTTTTAGCTATCTGTTGAATTTTTAATGTAATACTTATTTTTCTTTTACATTAAGAAACAATTTAGCAAATGTTTGCTGCCACGAAAAAGATTTCGGCATAAAAATTACGTCATATAATTTTTTTGCAACTAGTCATGGAAAGAGTGTATGTGATGGAATTGGAGGTACGTTAAAGAGAACAGTGATTCGACATTGCATAAGATCACCGTCTGAAAATCAAGTAACAACTCCATTCGAGATGTACGAATATGTTTCAAGTGAAGTAAAAAGCATAAGGTAGATGACATGGTTCGAATTTTCAATAAAATCCTAATTAATAATAGTACAATATAAGAATAATGTACCATATTTTCAGAGCAATATGGGTAATATGCCGACGTTCAGAAACATAAAAAAAAATTGAAAAAAACGATTCGAAACTGTAAAAACAATTAAGGACACTCGAATTAACCATTCTTTTACACCTATTAATGACAATACCTTAGAAGTGAGAGTGACTTCGTTCGAAAAAGATTATACAGTAGTTCAACTAAATTTACAAACAAAAATTTTCCAAATATTCCAAAATAATCACTAACATAATATCTTTTTATACTTCACTGTAATGTTGACATATGAAATACAAAGAATTTAAGATTAAGTTGCTATAATCATTACCATTTAACTCGATAATTATTATTATATGCGCTGTAATGATGAACGTAAATGAATTGCTTGTTGATTTCAATGCAATTTTCGGGATGTTTGAAAATTTATAACTCGGATCCAAGCTCGATTCCAAAGTTAAAAATTTCAGGGCTTTTTAGGGACATAGCAAAGCAACTTTTCTGAAAATTTAAAGCAAATCGAAGTTCCGAGAAAAAAGTAACAGCTATCTGAAAATGGCGATTTTTGAAAAATCGATCGGCTTTGGATGGCCGTATAATAACGAAATCGAAGCAATTAAGGAAAAGTAGGGCAGGTATCAACAGGATACACCTACACGAAAAATATCAGCTGTTATTTAACCCTCTACTTTGAAAACTGTAGATTTGAGAGCATTTTAAAAACAGGTAAAATTTTGCTAATACAGTGGTTCAGTTGGAAGCTCTCAGCTAAGCCGGATATGAGTTTATAGCAAATATATATTTTTTTCTTGAAAGTAGAGTGTTCACAGAGAAGAATGCCGTTTAAACGGAATCTCTAAGTTATATAGAAGCTGAGATAAAAATTTTTGAAAATGACTAAAAACTGACTTTTTTTAAATTTCAAAAAATTCTCCAGCGGCCGGATTTGATCGTATCGGGCTCAAATTTTCAGAATCATCTCCTTTTCTTATGTACTTTCGAGGAAAAAATCAGCATCAAAATCGCTGACCCAAGCGCGCACACTTTCGTCGAAAAGTAATGGATCTGCCCTATATATATATATATATATATATATATATATATATATATATATATATATATATATATATATATATATATATATATATATATATATATATATATATATATATATATATATATATATATATATATATATATATATATATATATATATATATATATATATATATATATATATATATATATATATATATATATATATATATATATATATATATATATATATATATATATATATATATATATATATATATATATATATATATATATATATATATATATATATATATATATATATATATATATATATATATATATATATATATATATATATATATATATATATTTATTGCTGAATTTTGCAGTTATTGTTCAATAAATCGAAAATGGTTACAAATAGCCATAGGGATGTACGTACAAAAAATGTTCGTTTTTCAATTTTACATCACATCGTCCAAAAATATACAGGGTGTTCCATTTAAAAAAACTGAGAAAATTCAGTGCAAATAGTTGTAATTTTAAAAATTATTTTTGGCCACCCTGTATACTTTTAGGAAGTGAAAATGGCTGAATGTCATCACACAGATGTCTCATAACAGTCATAACTGGTACTAGCATATATTTTTTTAAAATTGATAATTGTGACTAATGATTTTTTTTGATATACACGTGTAAATGGTATAATTTCAACAAAAAATGTCATTACATCTAAGTGATTGGGAGGGAGTGGAAGGAGGCCACAAAGAGATTTTAAACAATTTTCTGATATACATGGCATTTCATTTAGAAACATGTTAGTTGACTCTGTAAAATCGGTTCGGCTCACCCTACACTGTATATTCGAAAATATTTTCCGGTTATAGAATTTTCTGTCTAGTTTATTTGTTTTTAAATCAAGTTTCTAGCTATCATAGAAATCGACATATCGAAGTCAGACACACTTGCCCCACCCTGTATATTTTATTCTTATGATGATGTTTCTTAGAAACATTATTATATTCTTGACAAGCCCTTGGAAATCTCTTGATTAAAATTAAAATCTCTATGATTAAAATTCTTGCTGCCTAATGATGTGAAACAGTATTCACGAAACCAGTAGCATCAATAAAGAATTTTGTGAGAAATAGACCTCTTTTTTTCATTTCCAACATTTAATTTGTCGCATTTGGCGCTCTTTTTTTTTAAGGAAAATCGCTGGCAGAGAGTAAATACAGATCTGGCAACCCTGATATAGATTGCCGCAATAATCTCAAAATTGACATATTTTCACTTTTCAGTTACAATGTTTTGTCTTTTCATGGCAGTGACTGTGTGAACCAATAAACTATCTCAATTTATATTTTTATTAACTTGTTTTCCAGCATGCCTTAATCTATTCAGTAGAACAAAAGGTTCCTACTCAATCTGTAAACATTTAAAAGGTATAGAGTTGAAATTGTAAACTGACAGTCATGGATTTTTGTAGAAAACAGACAAGCAGTCTTCGTTTTTAAACGAAAATTAATAATAGTCTTGATTTTAAATAATTCCTATAAATTCTCCTGAAAGTTCCGTGCTCTATTGCGTATTCATTTTCATACATTTAAAAAATATAAGATGTAATTATTTAAATTTACTCCTAGGTAAAAGGTATATGAATCTAGAACGAATTTTCTTTATTCGCCAATCTATTTATGTATTTATATGATTCTTTTCAAACATTAATGCCTTCTTGTAAAACTTATATTTTTCGTCATGGATTTTAAATTTGAACCCTTGCAACAACATAAGAGACAGTTTTTGTTGGTATATTATCGAGGGGTTCCATTGACCAAAAAATCTGTACACCTACTGCCAATTTTAGCAAGACTTTAACTTTTTACATGGTACTCCAGTAATGCTAGAGGACCAGCAGTCCTACAATGTACTGCGAAATCCAGCGAGATCTGTTTTAAACAATTAAAAAATTTAAAACAAATTGGGTATCTTCTTCTTTGCCAAAAGGCTGAAACTAAAATTATTCTAACCTTACGGGGAACTTCCAATACCTACATAATTTCAGTTATTCTGTTCTCTGAAGCCATTAATATTGTTACCTTAGGATTTACTAAGATTCACAGTTACTTTCGAAGCATTTTAACAGTGGCGGCAGGTGAAATTTAGGCTGTACTTTAAAGCGTAACTATCAAGACTAAATGAGGAAGTTTTGCAGAAAAAAAATTGCGATTGAAATTTGCGAAGAAAAGTTGGAAAAAAGGCGAGCCTCCAAGGTTATTTTTTAAACGATGTATAAAATATCTGAAACATTTTTTTTTCAGAATTAGGTGGAAATTATAACGACAGATTTCAAATTTCATAAAAAAATATTGATTTTTTTGCAAAGTTGCACCTTTTTAAAATTTGCACAGTGAAACATTAATCTAAAATAAAATTTCAAAATGATGTAACTTTATAGAAAACCAATATTTTTTGATGAAATTTGAAATCTGTCGTTATATTTTCCACCTGATTCTGGTAAAAAAATGTTTTGCAAATGTTTTACAAATCGTTTAAAAAATAACCTTGGAAGCCCACAATTTTCCAACTTTTTTTCACAAATTTCAATCACAATTTTTTTTTCTGCAAAACTTCTTCATTTAGTCTTGAAGTTACACCTTAAAGTATCGCTTGGGTCCCATGCTCCAATATGACAGCCTAAATTTCACCAGCCGCCACTGCTTTTTAAGGGCCACACTGATGACACAAAAATGTGGAAACACGTGTCTGTGGATGCTTTAAAGTTTTGAAGTGTTTATTCAACTGGTGAGTACTTTTGTTTTATTTATTTTTGGTTTTATTGAGCATAGTTAAAATAAAAATTAACATTATTGAGTCAGTTGTACTGAACATTATGTGCATATTATCTTTTTTATAATCCAAGTTTCAGCGTTTTGACAAATGCCGGGAAAATAATTGTTTAAAAAGATATATGTTATACTTATCTGTGATAAGTTTTTGTAAAACTTATAAAATAATAATTAGCAAAAAAAAATGTTTAGCGTTATTATTTTTCATTTCACTCAAAATTGAAAAATATTTATGTTTTTACATTCAACAAAATTTTTTTACATTCAACAAAATTTTGTTATATTTTTTGGTCAAATTCTAACAAAAAATGGTCTATGACTTTTGTTGCAGTCAATAGTTTTTGTTATATTTTTGAGAGTTGGAAAATACGTATTTACTTATTTGCCTATTTTGAACCCTTCAAAAGTATACTAAAAAACGTAATTTTTTAAAAAATGCTTAAAATTTTTTTACATCTTTAATTTTCATTGTTGCCCACTCGCCTCGATGCAACAGTGTGCCAGTAGAGCAATAATAACCAATATCACCATGTTTTTAAACAAAATAAATTCAAATAATTCCTTAGTATGTTGAAAATAAAACCTGTGAAACGTTTTGTTACCTTTCCATTCAATTGTTTTACTTCACACCTTGCTACACACGCATGCATGCACCACGCACGCACGCATGCACCACGCACTCTACACAAACACACACAGACGCACCACGCACGACAGACGCACCACGCACGCCCGCACGCACAGACGAACCACGCAAGCTTGTACGCACAGACGCCCACGCACCATTCACGCTCGTACGCATAGTCGCACCACGAACGCTCGCATGCACCACACATAAGCACGCACGAACGCAACACACGCACGCACTCACCACACACGCACGCACCACACACGCAGGCACACACACGCACTACACAGGTCTCCAGCAAAGTAAAATTTAGTGACGTGTACTACCCTTAATTACCAAAGTACTGGCACAAGTCTTGCCGAGTCCTGTACAAGTCCTGCCAGGTCCTATCAGGTCTTACACACAAGTCCTGCTAGGTCCTTACAGGTAGTATTTAATCCTGCCAAGTATTGCGAAAGTCCTGCCAACAGTGAGAGACCCCTCGCATATTATGGTTGTTGTTTGCCCAATCCCATTTTTTAGCTCTCAATGATACCCGTCGCAGGCTATTAACGTTAGTAAACATAGGTTGTAGGTCTGCTCATGAAAACAAACAAAATTTTTCTGTGTGTGGATAGATCTAGCCATGTATTTGTTAATATAGGGCATTCTAATGTTTATTTTGTATATTTTCACCAATGACTTCAGAAATAGGAAGTCATTGATTTTCACCTTATTGAAGCCGGCTTTGATTGAAAGCACGCGCCACTGTCCTTCACACCACCAAACTAACATGAGATTCTGCAATTTTTAGTGGTGAGCCCTAATGTCGCCTCTGTTATTAATTTCGGAACTCGAAACTTGAACTTGTAAACAGTTTTAAAACTGACAAATCTGGTATTTGTGTTGTAAGTTCATGACGGCTACATTGACAGTCTGACAGTTGTCAAAATAAGTCAAATAAAAAAAAATTATACAACTGACCAAAAAATAGCCGTATAAAGGTACATTTACAACCAATTCGCTACAGGCACAATTTACTAACGGATTGTGATAAAATTTAGGGCATTTAATGAGTTAGAAGTTGCCATCTGTTGAGATTTTTTAATATTACATGTGTGCAAATTTAGTTTGATTAAATAATTACAATTATTTAACATAATTTCTAAAAACATCATGTTTTCTAATACTAAAAGATAAATATAAACAATAAATTTGTGTCGTAGTACGCATGCGCAATTTGAAATTCGTGCCGCAATTGAATTGAATATTTGAGATTTGCAAGCATTCAATTCAAACCTAAAGTGCAATTAAAGGTCGTGCCGACTTAAAATTTTATTGTTAACAAATACATTCAACCAGATATGCTTAAAAACCAATTTATAATCCACCAGCAGAATGTGCCCGTACCCAATTGGTTGTAAATGTACCCTAAATCTGCCATACTGGGAAAATGCTGAGCCATGACTATTCGAGAGACTAATATTAACCTGCTAATTAAATTTAACTGACTGGTATATCATTTAATGTATCTCCAAGGATATCATTAATAAATATCCTTTAAACAGTAAACAATTGCTTGAAAATATATTCAATATCAAAAAATGCCAAGACTAAAACCACAAATATACTGAATTGTAGACATATACTAAGATCCCTTTTATATAATAATTTGGTACCATTGATTTATTAGCCGAGAGCGCCACCAAATATGAAAAGGTGACCCTCCCAGTAAACGCCAGAGTATGGTGGCCTTTACGAGGCCTTTATTGGGCCAGCATTTCCAGTAACGGCCCGGTAAAAGCCCAGTAAAGGTCCATACTTTGGTGATTACTGGGCGGGCTGGCCCGTTACCATGAACTAAAACCCATTAGAAAAGTGGGCCAACGTGGACCAGTTATCGTGTATATGCTACCAATGAGAAGCATTGCGTTCATGTGTGCAATAAAAGCAATACAAATTAAGTCGGCATATCTTTTTAGCAAATTGTGCTTTATATTTTGAATAATTTTGAATCTACATATGGGTTAGGTTAGGTTTTTGTGAATCGGTCCTTGTGGACCACTGCAGCCATCAGTAGGCCTATTGTGGCTCACTCCTAATTATATTTCACCTAATAAGTTCAGTCTCTTGATGAAACTGATAACTTTATTGGGTGAGAGTGTGTCCAGATCCTTTGGCAGCAGTTGCCCTTTGCCAAATAATGAGAATCCCCTCCACAGGGGCCAGGTACATAAGACATGGTCTGCCTTCTCATCATCCTCCAGGTATAGGCGGCACTCGGCGTTTTCCGCTTAGTCGAGTTTATGCAGATGATAGTTTAGTCGGCATTGCCCGGTATATAGGCCTGTTATGGTTTTTATGTTTACCCTGTTTAAAGGGTAAAAGTTACATAGCTCTTGAGGTTATTCGTTGAAGAGTTCAATACTCAATGTAATACGTAAATCGAACTTAGGTTTATATGTGAAATATCAGAATTATTTATAATTTTATATTACGGAACCCTTAAAAAAGTTACTTCATAGAAACAGAGAATGATAACTAATATCAAGCCATTGTACTTAATGTCTTTGTAAATAATAATATAGTCACTAAAGAAACAATAGAACCTCATTTGCATATTTCAAATGTTTATAAGCGTACTGCGTTTTCTGCATTTAATAATATATCGCCAATAATAACGAAAAACAAAAGCCAAACACTCTTTTATGTCACATTGCCGAACTCAGAATTTAATGCTCTATCCAAAACTAAAAATATACAGGGGATCATGATTAAAATTAGAAAATTGCTATCACTGTGATAAATACTTTTTTATGTCAAATAATGTTTTTATTTGTGTATTGGTCATATATAATATTATGTTTCTAAGTTACAAATTAAACAAAAAAAATGGAGAATCATATCTCAGTGACACCCGATATATTCTATATTTTTTGGAAATACTAATATTGAATTATTCATATTACATTTTAATAAAGTTTTTTTTTGCAGATTCATGGCAACACCGATTTGGATTGTTTAGGAAATGGGAAAAAAATCACTAGCCCTAAATTTAAAAAATCCAAAAGGTGTGAATATTTTAAAGAGTTTGTGCAAAAATTCAGATGTACTAATTGAACCTTTTAGAAAAGGTGTGATGGAAAAATTGGGTTTGGGGCCAGAAATATTATTAAAAGATAACCATAGATTAATTTATGCAAGGCTAACTGGTTATGGACAAAATGGCTGTTTTAGTAATAATGCAGGACACGATATTAATTACGTGGCAATGTCAGGTTTATTGTCATTATTGGGAAGACATGGAGAGAATCCAGTCCCTCCTGTAAATTTAATAGCAGATTTTGGTGGTGGAGGTTTAATGTGTACTTTAGGCATTCTCTTAGCACTGTTTGAAAGGAATTCTTCTGGTCTGGGACAAGTTGTAGATAACAGTATGACGCATGGATTAGCTTATTTAGGAAGTTGGATTTATCGATCACAGACACTCTTACCAATTTGGGGACAAGAACGGGGGGAAAAATATATTGGATACCGGGAGCCACTTTTATGAAGTTTATAAAACAAAAGACGATAAATATATGTCAGTGGGAGCTCTAGAACCTCAGTTTTATAAAAAATTATTAAAAGGCCTGGAATTAAATGAAAAAGAAGCCCCTCAGTTTGGAGATTTTGAAAAATTAAAAAGAATATTTGCATTAAAATTTCGACAGAAGACTCAGCATGAATGGTGTGTTATTTTTGATTCAACAGATGCTTGTGTTGCTCCAGTATTAACAATGGATGAGGCCGCTAAACACCCACATAATATAGAAGAAAAGTCCTTTGTTGAAAATGAAAATGGGCTTGCACCAAATCCTGCTCCAAAATTAAGTAGAACACCTGGAGTATCTACATCTAAAAAGAAATCTCCGCACATTGGAGAACATACTAAAGAAATTCTGGTAAACCTAGGTTATACTCATGAAGCTATTAATCAACTACAAAATGAAAAAGTTGTTGAATGTGGTCAGTTATCAAAACTGTGATAAATTACATAATCATGTGATAAACTTCCAGCCTGTTTATCAATGCTTAGTTAATGCTAACTAGAAGATAAAATCCAAGGAAACAATCTTTACAACAGATGTTTCCTTGGATATTAAATTTTTATTTAATAGTAATTATATTTCACTACTAACAAGGGGTGGTCAGATGTTTAAATCTCCAATTCAAATGAAACTTCATGGGCTTGTAGTCCTCAATACAAGTAACTATCAGTCCAAATAATATGGCACACCTCTCAAGCATTTTTGAAAAACAAGCCTCTGAAAAGTCAGTGTTCATCTTATACGGCGTTGGAATAAACAACCTGCAGTGAGCCACATGTGGCCCAAAGACCAAGGTGCTAGGCTCAGGAACACTATGGCAACTTTTTTTTCTATTGTTTACATTTTTTTAATACTTCATGCATATAGAAATACCAACATAGTTAGAAATAAATAGGAATAAATAAAAATGCTTGTAAATGACATGGAAGAACAACATTTATTATTACTTTATGTTGTTACCAAGCAACAAACTTTCATAAATAAAAAATTTATTCGTTAAAATCATAAGCCCTTGATATATTATTACTGATAAATTGAATCATAAATAATGGAGTTTAGAGCTAGTTAATATTTAAGAAATTCTGTTTCCATTATAAGTGGTATATTCTTGGATTAAGGGCTAGGATACTTTGAAAAAGTATAGTACTGTCATTTTGAAAAATAGTTGCTATATTTTTCAGGAAAATGCATGGCTATTCGTGAAAATCAGTAACAACTAGATAGCATCGTAAGTTTTAGATATGTACAACAATATGACTATTTCTTTTTGAAAAAGTGTGTTTTTGTATTAAAAATTAGTATTGTATAATTTTAGGGCAGTTTTAATTAATAGTTAATATCAGTTAAAATAAGTAGTACACAACTGACTCATTTAAAATTGAGAAAGAGTGTGATTACATCGAAAACCCTATCTTATTCTTAGCTTCATATTTTGTAAGCAGTTTTAATTAACAGCGAATATCAAAGTACCATTAAAAAATCGGTCTCAGTTTGGTGCATCTCGACAGCACTTTCTCATCATTATATCCAAATTGAAATGGAGGAAATAAATAATTTTAATTAAAAATATTAATTTATTTTATACTAATATTTATGAATGTTTTAATTGCATGCAAAATTAACTTTTGCACTGCTTTTTTGGTAACCGTTAATCTTCGGAGTTCTTTTCAACACCATTCCAAGTATTCAACATTTTTGATTTAACGCAATTTTCCTTTGGGCCTTGAGAAATGATTCACCAATTATGCTAATATTCGGTACCTCCAAATTTCCACTTGAGCTGTGTTCAAGAAAAATGTTTCGCACCACATGCCACCGGTATTGCTATTCTCAGGTTTCAAAATATTCATTTCCATTATAATCTAGAACTTTATTTTTTTTACTATGCTAACTTTATAGATAGATGAGAAAGTAAAATGTATAGAACTGATTATGTACCTAGATACTAATATTTTATCCAAAGATGTCCATTATGAGATTTTGAAGTGAAATTTACAGGACAACTTCTTATAGTGCTCAGTATGGAATCTAATATACAGGGTTGGGTCGAAAAGTTTAAAATACTGATTGGATTATGAATAAATCAATAAACCGTTGCTATTAGTTTTCAAAATGCAGTAAAATGTATTTAAATAAATTATACAATGTCGGTATATCTGGATTCAAATTATCTGGATATAAATTTTTGAGTGATTAACCAAATGAATAATTGAAGAGTGTCTGCTTCAAACAAGCTAATTACCAAATTTCTTCATTTTAAGATATTAAGGTAAAAACATTCTATGTGCCATTGGTAGTGGCCCAGAAACGCCAAGCTCGTTATGAATGGATACAAAAAAATACTAAAGATGGCGACAGCTACAGTACAAAAATGCTAAGTGCCACCGAGCTAAATAATACCTATTTATTTCACTCACTGTTTAGTTTGGTATTTAATAAAAAGTTTGTTTATAATATGAATGACTTTTAGTCTCTTATTAATTAGTATATTATTTTTAATCAAACAATTTTACTTTTTTTCAGTATGGCACTTAGCATGTTTCTTAAATGATTTATTTTCATTTAATTCCTTTTATGATAATTTAAATGAAATTCTTCTTAAGAAACGAAACTAAATTGATAGTCTGATATGTTCTAATGAACAATAAAAGCTAAATTAATATACATATTACCCTTTGGAAAATAGACGTTAAAAATTTAGTGTTCTGAAGTTTTGTAATTTTGGCACTCAGCATGTTTTAACTGGACACCTTTCAACTGTCACATTCAATATAAATTGCCAGCCACTACAAAACCAACTGGAAAGAGAACATTTTTGTTTTGGAAACGACATAGATTACAAGTAATTCAAATCAGTATTCTGAACGTTTTAACAAAAAAAAAAAACAGTTTTGCAATAATCAAAAATCTTTGTAGCTTTTAAAACTTTTTTACCAATAATGAAACAGTTTTTCGTATTTATTATATAGATATGTATATTTGTAAATGGTTTTGTTATTAATAAAAATAAAATCTGGAGAACACAATGAATTCATATATACTTGCCCACATAACCTCTGCGTATAATGTATATCGACTGTTTACTAACTGACATTTTTTTCAATTTCAAGCTTCAAGTTCTAGGTGATAGAGATGGTACAAACACATCGACTAGAAACATCTCCTAAATGATTACAATTTAAATTTACCGCCTATAAACTCAAATAAATTCCTCCTATCGTAATGTTTAAAAATTAAGAACCAATACCTCCTATCTCCACTTTTCATTGGTTATGGCAGTGCAGAAGTGATGTGCATGTAACAGCAGGTAAAAAATGCTAAAATTTATAGTTCCTTAATTAGGTTGTTGTGAAATATGTGTCAGAAATGCAACTTAAATAGATTATTTTATGAATAACAATAAATTTAACGTTGACATTATAAAGTATGTGAATTAAAATGTCTTAATAAATTTGTATTTGAAGATAGGAGCTATTTCCATACACTTATTTACCAACAGAGGAGCAGTTAGGAGAAATTATGTTTTAAAAATATTAACAAGAATTAATTATTACATGCCTGTTTTTTTAAAAGAAAATGACATTAAAATTTTATTTCAGAAAAAAATGTCTAGAACAAAAACCACCCTTGCCTTGGCAAAGCAGTCTACTAATTTTACTTCAAACAATTATACCAAGTTGGAAGTAATGGTGCCTAGTGTTCCTACTTAATAATATTTACTGAAATATCTCATGAAGTGAACTCTAATGAAAACATACAAAATGTTTATATCCAGTCTGAGTCAGGCAGTGAAATTATTGAAACGGAAAATACTGTTAATTTTGTGGTTGAAGATGACAGAGTACTTTCTGTTTTAAATTCAGTAAACGTAATTATGGAGGATAATGAATTATTTCATTTTAATAATATACCTGCCGTTTCAACTCAATTTCTTCTTATTGACATTGACATTTTTGTAACTAAATTAAACATTTCAAATTGTTAAAATCCTTACCCCATTTTATGAGGTCAAATGTGTAAAAAAATTCAGTTTACATCAGCTTTATTTAAGTACTTGGAAAATATATTTTATTGGCTTGATATAGTAGACATGATTTATAAAAATTTCATCAAGAATATATTTTGTTGTAAAGGCAAATACAAAAAAGTTTGGGTCCCATGGACCTCCTTTCAGCTGGCTAATTTTGCTCATCACCGAATTTATCATTGTATTTGGCCTTTAGAACGTGTATCAAATCTGAAAGCTTTATCTCAAAATCTTTGACCGTTATCGCGAAACTACAGACAGATAAAGTTATTATAGTTTTTTAATATAATTCGTCGAGATTCGTCCAGAAATGCAATAAAAAATTTTATTTTTTTTTCCCGAAATTGTACCTTTTCTCTTTCATTCATTATGTCTATTTTGGTGGTACCACATTCACCAAATTTAATGTGTCGCCTAAAATGTTGTTGAAAATCTTAACTGCCAAGTCTCCCTTTAATTTTTTTTGAGTTATCGCGGATACACACGCACACGCATCAACATGCAGACATCATTCGGAAAATAGGATGGATTCAGGAGGGTTCACAACGTATACATCAATCAAAATCTCGAGGTCGAAAAAAAATCACGATTACTATACTTTCCTTATATTAGGTATAAGAAAATAAAAACGGTACTCTAACGTAAATTTAACGACGAGTAATTTATACCGTCTATATGGAAGGCTGTACAAATCGCCAGATATAATTAGTTAGGCCTAATTCAGAAAGAATATAACTCATCTCTATCTTCCAAATTCGTGCGTTAAGCTTTTAAGAAAGCCCCGGGCGCCGCTTGTGCAAAAACATGTCAAAGACAACAAATTAAAGTTGCATGTTATTTGGGTCTGGGGCCTGGGCAAGCTCCGATCTAACTTCGAACCCATGACAGAGATTATTCCGACGCGTTATTATTTGAAAATATACCTATTAGGTATACTGGAATGGGTTGGAACCTTTGATGTGAAGATAACACTGACGTAGTTTTCCACAAAACAGCATATACTGAATTCGACGTGTGTTTCGCCAACCAAATTGGCATCATTTGGAAATGAGTAAAACTCACGCCTTTGTTCTTTGTTTATAAAAACAGACTAAATAGGTATATTAAAAATATATATTGAGTTACTTTAGTTGTTAGAAGGCCTCCTCATTATCTTGGACCCGGGCCCCAATCATATAAAAGACGCTACTGGTCTATATTTTTAAACGGGTTTATGCTCAAATTAATAATTAATCTGAGGGTTTAGTATAGTTTAAAAAGAACTAGTTGGGACAGTTCTATTTGCCACGCATCTCTGTCTTGTCTTCGTAGTAAAAAGTTTGGTAGGAAAAGGCGCGAAACGTAAAATTATTGAGTGATGAATATAGATTGTTGTCTTTGTCATAAGGTTTATTAGTACATATAACAAAAATAAATTAACAATTTCATAATGTCTATTTTATAGGTAGGTATAATAATTTATTAAAACATTGAAAGAAAAAAATAATTTAAATACTATTTTAAAATACCTGCGTCATCTGTCACCGAGAAGCGGTACTACATAATTATTAGAAACAGTGATCTAATCAGACGAAACGACGAAATATAATTAATTATTTAATTAACTAAAATATTTTACATAAAGTGAATTTTTATGCAGTACAATAATTTACTCTGTGTATCAGTACAATGCTGTCAAGCAACTTTTTACTTTTATTTTCTCTTCCTAGTTTTTCCTAACAAACTTTAAATTTGGTACATTTTTCTACTAAACTTGATTTGAGGTCAAGCAATTTCTGGATAACGTTTCATTTCTTTTTCTGTTCTGTGGTTTCATTCATAAAAACGAGTACTGCCCCAACTTATTATCTTTAAACTATGGTTTATGCCAGACAATTTATGCCCATCCCATGAATTTCTGAATATTTAAGAAATTCTGGCCCACCAACAGAGCGACTAGTCGTTGGCCAATCCAGAAGAAGTAAAATAATTAACCTAAAAATTTAAAGAATTTGAATATGGTTGAAGTATTTGTTCTGTAATGGCAGATCTCTGATAATGGATCTTTTACAATCTATTTTACGTTCATGTGATGCTGAAAATTATTATGATAATTTTAGAAACAATGGGATAGATTCTTTTACATTAAAAATTTTAAATAATGATGATCTGCAAATCGTTGGTGTTCAAGATGAAGATGTACGAGCTAGAATCCTGAAACATATATCCAATCTGCAAATACCTACAGAGTAAGTATATTATGAAAATAATGTAGTTAATGTAAAATAGTTTAAATAAAATTAGACTACTACCTGTATTTTATAATCGAAATACTGAATTTTAGTGACTAGTAACAAAAGAGCCATCTTGACTGATGACTTGAAAACATGAATTTGTCAAAGTAGTCCCTTGAGAAATTCATGCTACAAGCATTTGGTGTTTGTCTCGACATTTTTTAGTGTGACAACGAACTTTTCTGGTCCATTATCATAAAATTTTTTAAATATAACGAGCTGTTTAAGACGAATGATTATTTGTGTATTTAAAACAGGGTGGCTGGTCTTCAATTTTATAAAAACCATTTTGTTTGTGGACATGAAAATATAAAATATTTTAGCAAAAGTATGCTACTTGACCATTAGGTATTTTGCAACTAATACAATATAGCTTCGTAAACCCGGAGACTCGGATACATATGGGACCAGACTGACTAGATTAAGAGTTAGAGAAACATGTACAGTAAAATGCTTCCCATGGTTCGAAATACTGAGGGGGTAAACAGATGCTTCATTATTTCATTATGTCTCGAAAATATCGGGTGACTGATTTTTAGAATCATGTGTCCTGAAAAGGTGCCAGTGTGGATTTCTAGAGTGTCCTGATTAGAGTGTGTTCGGAGTTCAGAAACTGTGCTGTACATTATAATTAACATATATTGCCTTATAGATTATAAACTTATTGTAATTTATTGGACATTGACTTTTGGTCATCTACTGCATATGGTTTAAACCAAATATTAAGTCGTGAAGTGCATTATTAGCTTAGTTAAATAAATCTCAAAATTCTGTCCTTAATTAGTTGGATACTGTTAAATGAAACACACTTACCGAGTTTTCAGCACAGACTGGCTTTTATTTAGTTTCCCTCTCTAGTTTTATACTGCTTACATAGTTTACAATAATATATGTATATACATATCTGGTGAATCTGAAAATTTTTTGTTAATCCTAAATTTGACAAAAACTTATGATGTTTACTAGACATAAACTAGTTACTTTGTTAATACATCAGTAATCATTTCCGATGTGGGTAAATATGTTTAATAGAACCATTCACGACCGCTTCATTGAACGAAGTGGTGTTGTATATCAATGTGTTTGGTTCTTTTGTGGCATATGGGATTTACTGACAATTTTTGAGCACTCAAACTGTCGTTAAATATCTTATACAATTCAAAAAACCTGATAACTCATATAATAGATTTCTAAAATAGATAGCCTCTTTTGAAATTTCTGACATTGCCATGTACTTCACTTCAGTACTTGATATAGCAACAGTTGGTTGTTTTTTGCTCTCCCAGGAGATTGCAGAATTACAAAGTTTAAAGAAAATGCCAGTATAAGACTTTCGGTCTTGTACATTTCTTGCCCAATCAGCTTCGACATAACCTTCTAATTCTACATTCCCCTTTCTAAATTCTAAACAATAATTTTTAGTGCGCTGCAAGTACCTAAGAACACGTTTTGCACATTTCAAATGTGATTCATTGTAACAATTATTAAATTGACTTAAAAAACTAACACTGTATGATATGTGTGGATGAGTGAGAACAGCCAAATACATTAAACTACCTATTAACTGTTGGCATGGAAATGATTTACAATTTTCATTTCGCTCATTATCAAAAGATATATTAATTTCTAAAGGCATTTTTACAAGGTTACAATTTTCCATATTAAACCTTCGTAATATCTCGTTTAGGAACATTCCAGAAATAAAGCGAGAATGGAGTGTGGTACCGAGCCAGGTTAGCTGCGAAAAGTTTCATGCAAAAATAGGGTGTTGATTATGATGAAACCTTTGTACCTATAGTTCGTCAATCAACCCTGAGATTGTTAGTAGCTCTATTGGTTCAGTTAGATTGGGCCCATAACCTGTTAAATGAAACACACGCACCTAGTTTTCAGCACAGACTGGCTTTTATTTAGTTTCCGTTTCTAGTTTTATACAGCTTACATAGCCTACAATAATATATACATACATATCCGGTGGCGCTGAGTTGCAGTGTAAATTTTCAAATTTGATATACATTTAACAGATACCACCTACCTTTTGAAATAAACATGATGATTGATACTATTATAGTCAACATACCATTATTTAGTACATTTTATTTATATTTGCAAACATCTAATGTGTGATAATTGATGATGTATAATTTTTCTTATTTGACAGACATATTATATTGTAATTTTCAGGAAGAAAATTGACACCATAGTTAGTAGACAATATGCATTGTTAATATTAAATCAAATGTCTGTACAACTTCATAAGCATTTTGCAAATTTATCGTATGCTTTAAAAAGAGAAGATACTGATATCTGCAATGTTAAAGTAACCCCAGCAATAGATTGCCTACACGATTGTCTAACATCCCTAGAAAGACAGTTGGAACAATTTGATGAAAAGGTATGTATATTAATTAGAACGTTTTATGTGGCCAGCACATAACTTCAGTAAATGAGTGTAACAGGTACTTACTAGTCTACGATTCTAGCTTTGCACTTGAGTTTGGATTCACAGTGGTCTAAACCCTGCCATTTCATTGTAAAGTTTTTTGTTTGTCTCTATCCCAAACCAGCGATATATCTTCTCTCTCTGCGCCACCAAGTGCCAAGCTGGAGTCATAGAGTAGTACTGTGAAAACTGACCAGTTATAAAAATGTTTGATTTCTGTGAGAAATGTAAATTTTTGAAATTGGTGTTAAATTTCACCTAAACCAAAAATCACCTGATAACTTTGATTAACTTGAATGATAATTGGTAGGGCATTTTGTTAAGTTAAATAATAAAAATATTCTCTTTATGATATGGACTCTTTGGTACACACTTATAACTAGGGCTGTCAAAAATGTTCCGTGGGATAGTGGCGTACACGAAATTAAATAATACGAGAAACAATAAACTGTTACAACTTATAACAATGTATGTAAAACTTACCCTCTTAACTAGCTTGATGAAGTAGCTTGCTTATCACAAACTGGAGAAGATGTGTAGCCATTTTGCAGCATCAGGTATGTTTCTATGGTTGTCTCCATGAGTGATGTTCGCTTTGGTGAAAATATATTATATCTTGAAAACGACCGTTCGACACCTAATAATGTAATACACGCATACGTAAAATAGTCTTTGAACGCACTTAACGGATCTGCGGTTGCACCATCACATATTTGTCTTAATTTGGTAAAACCGGTGTCTTTATTTAACACACTTGCGAACTTTTCTTTAACGCGCTCATTTGTTACGTCACCTATAGCGTGTAGCAGTAGATTTACTTCGTTCACTATTTGCAGTGACTCCGCTAACGACAACGCACTGTTTTCTAATTTTTTTATGCTTTCATGTAATGGTTTATAGTTCTTCGCAATATTTTTTAAAGCTGTTTCAACGGAAATATCTTCGAATTTTGTCTGGCTTTCCTTAATAACAGCAGCCTCATCTGGATTGAATTGTAGTATTACAGCTTTTATTTGTTGAAATATTCAGCATAATAAAAAGCTGCCTGCAACCATGTTCCCCAACGTGTAAGAATCGGCTGTGGTGGTTCAGGAATACCAGGACACTTGCTATGAAATGCATGGAGACGTTTAGGAGATTTAAGAAACACTTTTTTGTACTTGCTATTAATGCATCCACCTCTGGAAAACCTTTTCGAATAGTTTCTGCCACAAGATGTAAAGCATGCACTTTACACGTAACATGTATAAACGTACAACCTTGTTCTTGCAAAGAACGGCCTACTGAATGCATTGTCACGGCGTCATAAGTCACAAACAACAACACTTGACTTTTTGACAGTTCAAATTTTTCTAACGTCTCCAGCACCTGGTAATTGTTTCGCTAGTACACTGACTTAGTCTTTTGCCAGCTAGTAACAGTGGAACTGTCGGTTTAAGAGGGTCCAGTACTCGTACTATAACATTTAAAATAATTTTTTTTTTTATAATCTGTTGTCTCGTCAACAGATAACCACAACCGTGTATTTTTTAATTCACATTTCATCTTATTTACCATGTCTACATGCACAGTTGGTAGATAGTTACATAACGTTTTGCGACTTGATAACTTCACCTGGGCATTGTATTTATTCCAGAACTCTCAAAATGGTTGTTTATCGAGTATGTGCAGCGGAACATCACAGGCAATCAGTATTAATAGTAAATCAAACATAAACTGTGTTGTCGAAGGCACGCCATCTTTTTTATTTTCATGGTGTACACTATTTACGTGAAATCCACAATCACGCTTATCCCAGCACATCAAATCTTTCTTGCATACTTTACAAATTATTTTAGCACCATCATAGAATAAATCCGGGAATTCACCTATGAATTTATTCACGTCTGCCATGCTGTATTATTAAATTAATATCAACAATACAGTACAACGAATAAAATAAAAACACGAAAACAATATGCAATACGCCCAAGTGACTTAACGTGTACACAACTCGAAAGCTAATAATAGACTGGACAGGAGAAAGAGTTTCATGGTCAAGGTGAATGCCGGCGACAGTAAGTACATCTGTACTCTACGACCATGATACACAGAAACGATTTGCAGCTTTACTTATAACCTTAATAATAATTTTTTGCCCAAATTACATAAAATATATGTTTAAGGTTGTCAGCAGTTAATCATTATGTATAAATAAATAAAATAAATAAATATATATAAATACAGTACATGGATTTTTCTGAATTTTCATAATTTGTTTTCAGAAAAACAAATGACTATCAAAAATGTAAAATTTTGCGTGACCTCAATTTTTTCAAAATGGGCACCCTATATATTCAAAATTTGGAGTTCATATTTTTCTGATTTCAAATATATATACTTTGTATATGTTTGATCTGAGCATTTCTTAGATATTAGGACTTTCTTAGTAGCCATGGATGGATATCACACATAAACAATTGACTAATCATTTATTTGATATTTCTAACAGTGAAATTAGTATTAGGGACGTTGTTTTGTCAGCGTTATTTGAAATTTAAATATGATACGTTACTGTTTTTTTTATTCAGTTTGATAATGATAACTCCTGAGATATTACTCATATTAAAACTACATAAAAGTTATCTTAGATTTTTGTCATAAGGTGTACCATTTTGGAGAAAAATTTAAAGAAATGTTTTACTGCTTAATTTCTGACCTCACTCAGATTTGCAAATAAAAAATGTAGCCAAAGAAATATTCATAGTATGCTATGAAATAAACAAAATTTACGGTCAATTATGAGTTATTAAATCAAATTTAAATATCTGATGTGGCTAGCATATAACTTTCTTATACCAGTATATATCTTCCTGATCTAAAAAAATCATTCTGTTTAATTCTTCACTTACCTCAATTAAATTTTAAAAACGTACCTTGAAATGTTTCCTTAACATTTTTTAATAATTAATTATCAGTATCCTTCGATACTGTCAATAATAATTCATGTAATATATTTTATCTAACCCCGTTATGAAATGTCAAGTTTTAAATGCATTTTTGACGTTACGAAACGTCACACTTTTCTTAACTCAGTCCCATTACATAACTGAGTGATGTAATGAATTTTTACGTAACTGATTATTATCATTTTCCTATTTTAAAGCGGGATAAGATAAATTTTGTACTTAACACGTTATGAAAAGTAATTTTACTTGACTCATGTAATTTGCAAAACTCGCTCGCTCGTTCTGGCAAATATTACATTCGTCAAATAAAATTAGTCATTTCATAACTGGTTACGTAAATAACTATTATTAATTTCTTCTTATTGACATTGACATTTTTGGAACTAAATTAGATATTTCAAATGTCAAACTGCCAAATTTATCCTAACCCCATTTTATGAGGTCAAATGCATACAAAATTTCAGTTTACATCAGCTTTATTTAAGTACTTGGAAAATATATTTTATTCGCTTGATATAGTAGACATGTTTTATAATCTTTCATCATCAATATATATTTTTGTAAAGTCAAATACATAAAAGTTTGGGTTCCGTGGACCTTTCAGCTGGCCAATTTTCCTCATCACCGAATATTTCATTGTCTTTGGCCTTTAGAACAAGTGTACCAAATTTGAAAGATTTATTTCAAAATCTGTGGTTGCTATCTCGATACTACATACATGCGGACAGATTTTTTTCCATAAAGTTATGTTTCTTCGTTATAAATTCGTCGAGATTCGTCCAGAAATGCAATAAAATTTTTATTTTTTTTTCCCAAAATTGTACCTTTTTTCTTCTTTCATTCATTATGTCTCCACATTCACCAAATTTAATGTGTCACCTAAAATGTTGACAATTTTAACTAACAAATTTGGGAAGTCTCCCATTAGTAGTTTTTGAGTTATCGCGGATACACACGCGCGCGCGCCCACAAACACACACGCACACGCGCGCGTTCACACGCACACACACGCACAAAACACCATATTTCCCGACGCGCGTTTCACCAACCAAGTTGAAATCATCTGGATATGATTAAAACCTGTAAGCTTATGCTAACAATGTACTCTATTTATACCTAAACTATTGCTACGGTTCAATGAACCAACAGAGTGGACTATATGGAATTGGCTCTCTGTCACTAGTATATGAATATATACTATTTTTACACTTTATAATTTCGAAGCTATCAAATGCATCCAGCTTTCTACTATTTGTTACATTACATTCCTAATTAATCTTAAATTGCTACTATATATTTTATGGTTGTTCTCAAACACATGTTGGGAAACACTAGACATCTGTTTGACCATGTTTGAGATGAGCCATATTTTACTCGAATCTAGTTTGAATTGATCGTCTAGTTTGTCCAACATACTTTTGATTACAGTCTTTACAGCTAATTTCGTAAATCCCCGACTTTTTATTTGTCTCAGTTTTGTCTTTTAGATTGCCTAAAAGTTGTTGTAGTTTATTTCCCAATGAATGAACCACTGTCCTATATCTTTAATAATCTTACCAATACCACAGATGAGTCGAGGATCATATGGGATCGATACAAATTTTGGTTTTTCTCTCTCATTTTGAAAGGTCGAGGAATTTTGAAGTGTTTAATAAGTTACAATTTGACATATACAGAAAATATGCATAAAAAAGACAATAATAGTGTAAACAAAAGATCAGACATTGAAAATCTCAACACTGCATATTTTAATTAAATTGATAAAATAAAAAACTGAAAATGATACATTTTTACCTACATCATGTTTTTTATTGTTTCGGTGTTTCTTGCTACAATGATAAGAACAAATTTATTGTTGTCTGAATGGTGAAATGAATAAGTCAAAAGTTAATCTCTGGACAAATAATTAAAAATTATAATTTTGTGACTGGATTTTTCCAACCTTTCTTTTTTCCTTATACGTAATGATTGTTTTAACTGTTCGTTATATAAAAACACGGAGAACCTACTTTATATACGAGTACCTTATACCTTTTGTAATTGTTTATTTTAATTTAATCATTAATACTGAGTGTTTTTTTTTTGTGTTTTATACATACATTTTTATGTTTTTTATAATAAAAGCCTCAAAATCTTGTAAATATCAACTATTAGTTTTTTTTATAGTAGTGTGTTTGTTTGTTTTAGTGTTATGTTAAAAATTGTCAATTTATCTTCTTTTTGGTTATCTTTTGTATACAGAGTCCTGAGGATGATTTAATTAAAATCGAAACGTTGACTACATAAAAATTGGTTTATCTATAAAACTTCGCCTACCCCATTAAACATAAACATCACATCGATACAAGGTTATTATCTCTATACATAATAAATAGGATAGATTATTACCATTAGGTTATTTTTAATCATGCAGATGATGCCAACTTGGTTAGCGAAACGCGCGTCGAGTGCAGTATATGGTGTTTTGTGGAAAACTACGTCAGTGTTATCTTTACATCAAAGGTTCCAACTTACTTCAGAACTGAAATTTTGCAGTTTAGCATTTTTAATGCTGCATTTTAATCCTGCATCTTGTAAACAAAGCCGTTTAGGACATAAATGTACTTATAAGATTTTCGACTTATTTTTCGTCAATAAATTTACTTTAAAATTTGAGGAATGTTTTTTGAAACATCCTGTATGATATAAATTAAAACAAAAAAATGTCTTTTCTGGTAAAACATTTCTTAACCATTTTTGTGTTCCAAGTAATTAAGTGAGAATAATGGGACATATTTTCGCCTCTACTGTATACCTAAATGTATAAGGTATCTTATTGTCATTACTTTTAAGTTGCAATTAACTGCTGGTTTTTCATCTTTCTTTTTTTTTGTTTGAAAAAAAATTTTTTCCCAGATCATCAAAAAGGAAAAGAAAAGAAGTATAAGATCTCATGCAATTTTTCCAACAATTGTTGTAACAGCATTAGTATTATTTCTCTGTAAAAAAATATGTATCTTACTGTAAATAAAAAATGTAAATTATATGCTAATAAATTTTGATTTTTATTTAAAAAAAATTGCGTATTATTTATTCACTTTTTGCCAGAATTTTACTTTATAATAAACAAGCTGATATAGCAAAACTTACTTCCCACATATCAAAATCATATTCATTGGGAGCTTTGACAGGAAAACAAATTGAAATTTTGATTATAAAGGAATATAGGGATAGGCAGCGTAAACAAAAAAGTCTATGTTTTATTTAATATTAAATATCCTGATCAGTAGAGATCACATCTCTGGTAGTCATTTCGCGAATATTCTATTTCATCTTAATATTCGCGAAATGATTACCCAAAATGAGGTCTCTACTTATCAAGATCACATAGTTCTCACCACATTACTGTGGACCACTATTTAAATATAATAATTTTTCTGAAAGGAAGCATACTAAGAACGAAGTACATCATCATCGAAACATGCCTGAAGAAGTACAGTTAAATATATTGTTGCAATTGCAAGAAAATCTGCATAGGATTCACAAGTGTTTGTTGCTGATAATGAAATCAGGCAATTTTTTAATGTGATGTACTTGAAAAAACAAATGACATTCGTACAAAGTGACTAGTTCATGAGTTGAACGAAAACAATCCTGATCACAGGATGAATTTGTGATAACTTGGCGGAGATATGCAATGCTGATGCTGATTTTGCCAATTGTATTATCTTTTCTAATGAAGCTTTTTATCTTAGTGGAATGGTTAATAAACAAAATTGTTGCTATTGGGCTCCTCAGAATTCATAAAGTTGAATGTTAGGGTTGGCATTGTTGGAAAATGAATTTTTGGACCTTATTTCATTTAAGGAACACTAACAGGTAAAAAGTATTTGGACTCGGACCTTCTCGGTCCTGCTGTAACCGTGCTGTACCCAAATCACGTCTACCCCATTGTTTTCAACAATGTTTTGTAATTCAAGCACCTCCTGATTACTGCATTACTGTTTGAGATTACTTAAACGACATTTTTCCTGGGCACTTGATTGGTAGGCGAGGGGAAATTAAATGGCCAGCATGCTCACCTGACCTCACACCTTTAGGTTTTTTTTGTGGGATTATCTTAAGAGTAAGGTCTACTTTAACAGACCAAATTCCATTGAATCCTGAAAGGAAAGGATCGAAAATGAAATCTTGGAGATTACCCTTGAGATGCTTCAGAATGTTAGGCAGGAATTCAAACCTGCAGCTATGATGACGAGATTATCTAGTTACATTTGCCATCGCATGCTCTATAGTTAATGTTTTTTGAAATGATATACAGGGTGTGCCAAATTTTAATCAGGAAACTTAAGAAATCGATTGACCCTACCAAAATAAATAATATGGATTTGTCATATAAACTTATAGCTAAAAATCCTTATTTGAAATAGAGGGCATTAAAGTTAAATTTATTTCCAGTTTTTCTCATAGTTCTCCGAAAATAATTCAGATGTTATTGTAAAATTCAGAAGATAAATGTTGGATATATCAGTACAATTCTCACCATAGTTCTCTCTTGGTTCCTCCCAGAGGCGAAACAGTGGAGGGGGAGGGGTGTCGAAAATCTTCCAAATATTTTTTCCTAATCTTGACATTTCTATCATTAATGCACAAAAAAGTTTTCTTATAATTTTGTGATAGGATGCAATATCTTTGAATTAAATTCATTTCAGAATCATTCATCCCTACTTATCAATTAGCTGCTAATAATGGAGAATCATAAAAAAAATATCATGGTTTTGCATTTTTCCATTAATATAATTTGGAATGGAGAGATGAAACTATGGTTCGACAACATGCACATTCTGAATTTCATAATATCTCAATTACTTTCCATCAATTCTTTACGTTTTCCAATTAAAATCTGGCCCACCCTGTATTATTTATTCGGTGTTTTGTCAAGTTAATTGTTATTCATTTGTTTCAAATAAATTGATAAAAATTCCGCATCTATCGTGATTTTTTGTTCACATCACAGAACCGCATATGCTGTATGCAGTTTTAAATAGTCAGAATTCTTTAAAAAAAAATTTAAAAAAAAATGGCGGTGACCTCCATTGCAGAAAGAGGTAAGGGTAAAAAAAATTGGCATGGTCAGAAAAGATGCGTATTTAAAAGATAAGGTTGGGCTGTCCAATTATTATGACCGCAGATGATCGAGGAATTTTTTATTTGGAATGTTCGCACTGAATATTCTATACATAATGCAAAAATAGTGCTTGAGAATATTTCCAAGAGATTCTCGTCAAACGTATAATGTACATGTTCAAATTGAACAGTTTTTTGCTACGGCAAGCTCTTGATCTCCAGGAAACTGGTGAACATATGGAGATTAGGATCAATCTTACTCCATCAGAAATCTCAATTTCATTGGATCAGGAGCGGGAGCTTCAGCCCCGTCTCTAAGGGCTGAAGAATTGAGAACTTCAGGTGACGAGGTATCCAAGGAATTGGATGGACTCAACCTTTAAAGGAAACGACTGAGGGGTGCTGCAAGAAGACGCCTTGGTCGTTTATTTAAGAGCGGAATACCATACGAAACTGCCTTAAGCAAACGGCCTACCGAACAGCAGCCAGAGCGAGGGCAGCAAAACTCTAAGCAAGATGTAACCGGTAAGCGTCTGTGCTCTAACGACAGCACACCATGCCAGCGGGTGAAAAAGCCCCAGGAAGGTGGAGCTGTAAAACCTCTTTAGAGAGGCTGTTGAGGGGGTCAGAGTGGACATAATACATTCCAACTACCCAACGGCTACCCTAACTAGCACACAGATGGGAGCACTAATGCAAGCTGTAGAGGCAATCCCAGAGAGTCCTCAGATGAGGTTCCTAGGCTGCACATAATGGCCTGGGTGGCTTCGCATCACCTGCGCGGATGGAACGAGCGCCTCGTGGATGGAGAGTGTCACAGAACACCTCCATCCATGGGACCTTCCCAAACCTCATGTTTGTGTGGCATATATCCCAAATGACGCCGGTAACTGATTGTCTTCCGAGGTAGTGATGAACAGGCTGAGGAAAATGAACCACGATCTGAACACCCAGAAGTGGACCATACTACACCGGGAGGAATTGGGTCCTGGTCAAACATAGACGTTCTCAGTAGATGAAGCATCCATGATTACACTGGAGAGACTGAATTTCAAACCATTCTGCGGATTTGGACAACACAGCTCAAATTTCACAATTATTGATATTTATGAATTTCACGCGCATGCAACTTTTCCACTTTGAAAAGCATCTTGGCTATTTTTCAGACAACCCTGGGACACCAAATATATTTCACACATAGCAATCTGAGGCTTTACATCCCAGTAAACACCAAAGTATGGGCCTTTACTGGGCATTTATTGGGCTAGGATTTCCAGTAAAGGCCCGGTAAAAGACCAATAAAGGCCCATACTTTGGTGTTTACTGGGATACTATCTGGGGAGTCCAGGGAAGAACCCTATTGAATATCAGTGAAATTGGTGCGCCAAAAGGGGGCATGTGTCAAGGGGGTAAAAAAAAACTGCATCAAATCAAAAAAATTTTCAAATAAAAATTGAATGTGAAAACATGCCTAAAAGAAATGAAAATTTGTCGCTACTGAGAAAAACCGTCTAAAATTAAAAACACTAGTCAGTCTCGTCAGTACTTTCTCATCATATCCATTTTGAAGTGTGAAAAATAAATTATTTTACTTTATTTCGTTTCTCGTTTGTCCCGTTGTCTCTTGTATATCTTTATCTTATTTATCTTGTTTAGATTATTTATCTATCTTCGTTTATTCTTCTTATTTATCATACTTATGTCAATATTTTATTAATTTTTTGTATTTTCTAGTGTTGTAAATTTGTTATTTATTTTTTTGTCAGTGACCGGTCACTGACCCAAACATTTATAGAAATTTTCGTATTTTTGTTTTCTTTTTGCTTGATTTCACTTTTTAGAGTTGGAGTTAATAATTAAAATTGGAAACTGGAAACACATCTAAAATGCACAAAAATGAGATTAAAAATTTGATTTGAATTGACAAAGACTGAAATTTATGTTTTACAATTTTGATGGTCATTATTGACCAAAACAGATTTCTGTCATGACCGGTCACTATTCGAATTCACGTCAATAATGAGATGACCACTCACAACACTGTATTCTATTCACTTGAACTTTGCAGTGTGGATTGGACTTAGTGAGCCCGATTTACAATGGGCAAAGCAGCGAGTGTATTTGTAGGTTGCTTATTTCTAGGCATAATAAATATATTATCAATGGGCAACGCAAAGAACTCTATAGTTCACTGAGACAACATGCATTTTGTATCCTATCCTGGCTGATGCTGCAAAGTTTAAGTGAATAGAGTAATATTTTCTTCATTTTAATAATTTTCATTTATTTTAAAATTAATAAAATAAATAGTATTGGCAGTCACTCAGTTATGGTCACCATGACTGATCGTTTACCAGTTAAGTCACGTTTAAGTTGACTGGTCAAATAGCAACATGTCCAAGATGGTCACGGACATGGTCAACTTATCCAATATTTTAAATGTCCTGCCACTTCCTTTGGAATTTTAATCGTGACACTTGACAATTGATGTATAAATGTCAGTCATCTGTTTTAGGACAAAGAAATTGGAATAAATCAGTAGTATGAGACCAGCAGACTTTTCAAATTTCTTTTTGTTTAAAAAAATGCCAAAGTTGGCAAAGAAACTCTCATATGGGATATAAAAATAATAATAATAATTGGTGGTAAAAAACATGCACAATGCCTATTTAGTGGAATGAAGTATCAAAGCCATGTTATCAGTGGCGGCTGGTGAAATTTAGGTTATGGTATACCCGAGTATTGAAGCATGGAATCCAAGTGATACTTTAAGGCATTAAAAATCTATAAATTTGTTTTTTAGGGATTTTTATGGTTTATTATCCTCCAATTGTGGAAAAAAAATATAATTTACAAATTGTTTAAAAAATAACCTAGTAAGACAGACATAATTTTTTTCCTTTTTTTTTTCACAATTTTCAATCGCCATTTCATTTTCAGCAAAACTTTTAAAACATTTAGTTTTGATAGCTATACCTTAAGTATCGCTTGGGTCCCATGCTTCAATACTGATATGACGTAATCTAAATTCCATCAGTTGCCTCTGAAAGCTACTTGCCTGACAATAATAATAATAAAAAATTTGCCAAAAATATCCCAAAAATGTAAAGCAATTATTCATTCCCAAAGAGAGCGGAACTTCGAAAAGGGTTACGTTGGATAAATTTGTAACAAAACCAACATGCAACGGGAACATCTCTGATGAAATTTTTAGGTGAGCTCAGTTTAGACGGTGGGCATGAAAGAAAAAATAAAATGCCAAAAAAACCTAATTTGCATAATTTCCCTTAACATGATGAAAAAATTATGACACATTCGATGGCACTGAAAATTACATTTTTAATTAAAATAATTTTTTCATGTCAAATTGAAGATGATGAGAAAGTACTGTCAAGGAGCACCTAGACCGATTTTTTCATATTTCCAAAGTAAAAATAAAAATATTAACTTTAGCGGATGTTTAATAAAACACAAAAGTAAAGAATCAAATATTTAATACTAACATAATTAAGGCATATTACAATAATATGTATGTTGCCCTAAACAAGCATGACATCCTCTATAATTGAGAGGTAATAATTAAAAGGCACTGTCCACTTGGTCTCTATCATTTCTCATATAAATATATACCCAATCTTTTATAGAAGAAAAACTGCCATATACAAATTAACAATACTATTTAAATCTAAGTAATATAAAATTAAAATACTACATAAGTGATCATTTCATCATTCCTGAGTGCAAAAAAACAAAACTAAAGGATAAGATAATCAATCTAACCCATACTAATAATAATTGACTAAAAAAAGGGTCCAGTTATAAGATTTTTACATAAAAACAAGTTTGGTGTGGTTTACCATATATTTTAACAATATATTTTGCATAAGTGATTTTTAAATCGTCTTATCTTACTTGAGCAAGTTTAAAGAAGCAAGCGATTAAAGAAGATGGTAAATTTGTTGTTAAATTTTTTTTATCTTGTGTTGTTTCCAAGTATCTTCGATTTATTTAAAACTGGAAATAATTGCAATTTCGAACAAAATCACTTATGTAAAATTGCAGTTTATATCGCAGGGTGCTCGACATTCGTTGCCTACATCGAGATCTTGCCTAACTTAAATAGACAAATTTTTGTTCTTTTTCATATTACAAATATTTAAAATGGACATTATCGGGCAACAGATTACACAATTTTGCCTCCATTTAAGTTACTCTGTAGCTCTTATGATTAGCGAGATCCCAACAGTGAGCAAAGAAAACTGGGCAATACATATAAACTTTTTAAGGTAATAGTGAATAAATACTCTCTTAAATAGAAAATAATAGTTACTAAGCAAATAAATATAAATTTCTTACATTATTTAATAGTGAGCCGGTTGCACCTGTCTAACATAAAAAAAGTTTTAAGCAAACTTGATGTTTTACATGAATTTATGAGTATAAATAAGTATAAAAAGTTAGGAGAAAATAATGATATAAATAATGATAAAATATCATGTATAAATTATGATAATATGATGTCCTAGAGTATAATTAAAATCAGATCATAAAACAACACTAGACCATATATTTCTGTAAAACTCCTTCGTTACTTAAAATTTTTCTACTCAATTAAAACTTGGCAATTATTGAAAACTATTATTGCAACCGTCCCATTTTATTATGTAAAAAATATAACAAAGTTTAACATGATATGAACTTTAAAAATCTGCGTAGAAAAGTTTCATACAGAAAAACAAGAAATATACAATTTACAAAAGATGATCTAATATATTTATCTCATATAGTATATACAATTTTTTGGTATTTTCTTCATTAATAAGGTTCACCCTAGGAAGTGCACTTAATGATAACAGTTTGTCTTGCTAAATAAAAATGGAACCCACTTGCATTATTCATTGTTAATAGACATTTCACGATGAAGAGACTACTGACATATATTTCTTATCAGCTTTTGTATCAACTCACAATTATTTTACCCTTCACATGCCGTAATTTTCTTTTATCGGTGAAGTAAAATTTAACTTTTGCATAAAATTTCCGTTAAATAATGGCACTCACAAATATAACGAATTGTCATCTGCATATTTTTATTTTGAATACTGCATGTTTAATTAAAATGCACAATATACAATAATTTAAGTTGTGGGTTTTTATACAGCTTTAAATACGATTATTAAAAGAAAAAGTTAAAATGATGGGATGTGTCGCTACAAAAAGATCGAGAAATGAGGAAAAAAAATTGAATCGCTAGAATATCCTGTTATATACTTCATCAAATTAATTTCGTACATTTATTTCAAAACAAAATATTTTAAAGCTATGCACATATTTTTTTAAATTTCTCACCATATATTTTTATGTTTTTTAAGTTGCCTATTTTATACATTTCTTTGCCAATGCAGGTATGTAGTTGATAAATGTGTTTGCGGAGAGAATACCAGACTTAGGACGAGGCAAATGCATAACGATGAATTAATTAGAAACATCAGTATGTGATTTCCTGCGACATGAGACTGAATTTTTATCATAAATATTGTGAATATAAATTAATAACTAAACATAGTCCCAAGATTTTAGAATTTTGAGTCTGTTTACAACTTAGTTTCAAGGTAAAATACAATTTATATGACTTAATTATAAAAATTCAGTTACATGTATTAGGCTACTCTTAGTAAAATGATCGAAAATGATAGCAACATCTAAGAATTGTACAACAGCTGCATAATCTCTTATTATTTACTGACGCTGAGTTTGTAAATTTTCAGAAAATTTCCTAAAATACCAAAAATTGTAGTCGCAATTTTGCAAATTTTCCAAAATTGTTTAAATTTTTACCCAACTGCTTGTTATTATTACTGTTATTGATTATCCTGTTATATACTTAATCAAATTAAACTCGAACATTTATTTCAAAACAAAACATTTTAAAGCTACGCACATTTTTTTTTATTTTCTCGCCGTAAGTATATTTTTATGTCTTTTAAGTTGCCTGTTTTATAAATTTTTTTTTCTTCATGGAATTATATTATTGACTGTTATAAAACTTACGATACCAAAACTTAGTTTCTTTTTATCAGGAATTGTAACGGAAAAAAATGATCACATGGAAAATGGATAAATTTCTATTGATTTTAAAGTGGGGGATGCCACCACAGATTCATATCTTCTGCAGTAACTATATTCATGATAGTCTACCGTCAAATTACAGAATGGCAAAGTATGTATGTAGTTTAAAACCATTTATATTATACAGAAATTGATAAATGTGATTTCGGAGAGAATTCCAGAATTAGGACGAGGCAAATGCAAAACGATGAATTAATTAGAAATATCAGTATGTGATTTCCTGTGACATGAGACTGAATTTTTATCATAAATTTTGTGAATATAAATTAATAACTAAATATAGTCCCAAGATTTTAGAACTTTGAGTCTGTTTACAACTTAGTTTCAAGGTAAAATTACCATCTATACGACTAATTATAAAAATTCAGTTACATGTGTTGGGCTGCTCTTAGTAAAATGATAGGAAATGATAACAACACCTAAAAACTGTACAGCTGCATAACCTCTTATTTTTACCCTACTGCTTATTATTATTATTAGTTATTGCCCATGAAAATGCAGATGTCATTTTATTTCTAATTAGTTCATTATTTGAATGAGGAATGTATTCAGATAGGGTGTTAGTTTTTTTTTTTTTAATTAATTTTTAATTCAATTTCTAATGTTTTTCAGTAGAAACTTATGACACGAAAGGGCTTATAAGTTGCTGAAGTTGAATGATGGAAAACAGTCAAGAAATCTATCACAGCCTTATAAAATTTTTGGTTAAATCATGAATATCTTGGACCTGCGTATAACTCCATCGCTGCTGAATTCTTATAACAATGAATAATCCACAGTATATATGACAAAGGTCTTAATCGACAATATCTAATAAACAATAATTTCATTTTGTATTACCATTTTTATCACATTTAGATTTTTTTTTGGTCGCAAATCTTTGACTCTAACATTGCATAAGTTACATACACACAATACTGAGTTCAAGTAGAGCCAAATTTTTGAACCATACTTAACATTTATATCATTTAACTAACAAAACAGAGTAACGATTTATTAAATAAAGACTAAGTCTACCGTTGTACCTTCTTTCTGCCCCTTCTTGATACAGAAGGGACAGCCTTTTTCCTAATTTTTAACTGAGGAGTGTCAGGGTCTGCTTGGTCATCAGATTCCTCAATTTTTCTCTTCTTCGTCCTGTTTGGTAAGGAAATGAAGCAAACAGGGTCATCATCGATTTCTAACCTTATTCTTCTTATCCTTTCACTTTGTCTTGTCTGTATGTATACTTTTTTTTCGCGTTTCTTTCTTTCAGTTTTGCTGTCAATGGAGTTTTTATCTGAAACGACAATGCCGCTAGAACTGGTTGATTCCCCGAAACGCGTCACTAGCTCTGCTTTCACACTTACTAGAGTCTGATGTTCTTACACTAACTGAAGTTGAGGGTGATACAGAATTTGGATCTATTGGATTAGGACTCATGGTTTGTAGGAATTCGGTCACACGGTTTTTCCCAAAGTTGAACACGCTACTGTCTTTTGCTTCTGATGTGGTTGCTTTTGTGTCTTTATTAGGTTTATCTTCAGTCTTTTTCAGTTCAAAAGATAGCTTCGGCCTTGTGGTCAGTGGTGTTGCCGGTCCACTCTTCAGAGAGCCTTCACTTGTGAAAGACGACGATGAAGAACTGTTATTATCTGAGGAACTTTTCTTCATTCGTCTTCTTTGCGCAAGTTTTGCATTTAGCACATCTTGTAATCTAAAGCCTTCTCTCTGAGCTTTGTGGAAGGCATTGAAAGTCGTCTGCAAGCTCTTCTCAGCCGAAGTCCCCGACAGAAGGACATCAGGGGTCATCAGTGGAGTTTGTGGGAAGTTCTGACTACCTCGGATCCAAGGATTATTTTGTAGGTCAGTCATTCGCAACCTCTGACTAGGATTAACGGTGAGTAGGCCTTGGACAACGTACTTGGCTTCAGTACTTACACCAATCCAAGCTGGAGAATCAAAGTTGAAATCTCCACCTTTAATTCTTTCCATAATTGAGGAAACACTTTCTTCTCTCGATCTAGCATGAAAAGGAGCTTTGCCACACAGCATCGTATACAAAATAACACCCAAGCTCCAGAGATCGCAGTTTTCATCATATCCTTCAGGATCACCTTTCAAAACCTCAGGAGCAGCATAATGAAGGGTAAAACATGGTGTATGTAGTGTCTCCTTTTCTTGTTTTAGTCTTGCAAACCCAAAATCTATTATCTTAATTTCAGCGTTATTCTCAGTCGAAGTGAAAACCAAGTTTTCAGGTTTTAGATCACGGTGAACAACACCACGTGAATGCATAAAGCTCACAGCCGATACAAGCTTCCTCAGAATACTGGAAGCCTCTGATTCTGTAAATTTTGATTTCTTCCTAATCCTGTCAAATAACTCTCCTCCTTTTAAGTACTCCAAAACAAGATAAGTAAAATTTTCATCTTGGATAAACTCATGAAGTGCAACTATGTTTGGGTGGCCTTGGCAAGCCCTCAAAAGATTTATCTCTTGGGTGCAGTCTCTCGTACGATTAACTATTTTCACAGCATATTCCTTACCACTGGCTTTGTGGATGCACCGTCTGCAGATGGAAAAGGTACCGTCACCAAGAATATCTTCAGTGAAGTTAATATCATATGCTTGGAAGAATGGAGAATTGTTTAATTTGGAGTTTTGCAGTCTGGCATTGTCATGTTGTTTGTTGGGTTGAAGAATTTCTTCGGATTTGACTGTTTTCGAGAGGAGCACCGAAGGAGCAACATAGGAGTAACCCTTAAAGATTTTATCATAATTTGGTGGCACAACAGCTGGCGAATCAGTAGGAGGCATCGCAGTAAACTCCTCACTGAAATTGGAGACATCCAATTCATTTCTGAAAATAAAAAAACAAAATAAATATTGTTTTCAGTTTTTAAAGAGCGTTAGCACAGGTTCTTCTGCTAAATACACACTAAATATTTCCCAAAACTAATGCAATGGAACAAGTGTAAAATTGAGGTGACTGACAGTTAAATATACTGATGGCCAGTGAATCAATACAAGGCACGTTTTATTTTCATGGATGTTTTTTTTCGATTACACGTTAGTATAAAATTTTTTTATGGTTAGTAACTAAATTAGTAATTATTAATTATTAATACAATAAAATAATTATGGTAAATCTATCTAACATAAAGAAAGAATCTATTTTAATATAAAGTAGAGAGCATGATGGCTAAAAAACTGGATGAAAAGTAATTTTTTTTTTCAATTTTACATGGAAATCTACGAACTATTACAAATTGTTAGTATGTATTGGACTAAAATTTAATTATCAAAAATTCGAAAAATATGCTGAAACAAAATTTGCAATTTCTTCAAAACTGCGACACCAAGTACACAAAAATATAATATTATTATCTATGTATTCTAAAATATTCTAAGGGCCGATCTTTCCATCTCCCATTATACCTATATGATAATAAATAAGTTTCATGGAAACAATTATTGATAGAATTGTGTCCAAGGAAACTATCTACCAAATAAATTTAATAGTAGATGGAAAGATCAGCCTTTCATATAATAAACTCATGGACATCAACATGTTTTTTAATGAACACCTCTGCATCTGTCTTATGTACTTTGATTTTTTTTTTTGACAAATTTCTACTGGTAGTCTAATCGTTAACATAATTTGAGATATTATCTTCTCTCACTAAAACCGTTTGTATTCAATTAATTCACATAAATGAGCTGAAATTTACTTATGATTAATGGGAAAAGTAACAGCTAAACTAAACGGGAAGATTTTTAAAAGATATTGAACTTACTTGATGACCGGCTTAAATGGAGCAGGGATTTCCTTCCCTGGCCAGCTTGTCCCAATCTAAGTTTTTAAAGAAAGGATGCCTTTTCAGTTCTTTAGCATCTTCTTCTCCACCTCCTAAACGTTTCCGAGGATCTTTAACTAACAGCTTACTTATAAAATCTGCAACATCTTCTCCCAGTGCTGTAATAAAAAAAATCAAAATATTAATTAATTAAAAAATGGATCTTTCACATGTTTAAAAAGTTGGAACATGGATACCTCATGACAAAAAAACAACCTTTTTGTTTTGAAAAAGCTCCACGTTTAAACAGATAGGAATTCAAATCAAATATTTGCCACGTCAAAAACGTCAAGCCTAGTATCGCTGGTTGCCCGTACCTGCTGTGACAGCAACTCATATCAACAAATTAGCTTGTTTGTTTGGCACTATTATTCTTGTCATTGCCATTATTTTGTTAGCAATTATTACTTCATTTAGTTCAATCTGGATATTTTTCAAGAAAAATCCGCTGTTTGAATGAATTTTTTTACTGACTGACAGACCTGAATCACTAATTTGTAAATGAAGAGATCCCTATGTTCTGCACTTGCAAATGTCAATGAATATCAAATGATTAAAACAAAAGCTAGAATGCTGGATGACTTGGCTTTCTGTTTCTTGAATCGTAATAGTGTTACTGTCTTATGAGTACAGTTTAAGTGCAATTAACCGGAAATGAAACGATGTTTTGTATTCTGTTCTTATGATTCGGCCGGGGGCCTGTTTACAGTGCGTCTTAGTTAAACGAAACAAAACATTTTGAGAAATATATCGAGCCGTTTATGGAATATTCTAAAGATAAGCTGTTTTTGGTACTTACTTATCACACCTCGTATATGCAACTGCGGGGACACGTTTATATGGAGGTATTCTACAATTTTTAAGCAAAAAAATTGCTATGAAACGAGAGTCCATGTTTTTGAAAACCCATATACATTATTGAAGAACACATTAGACTCTTTAAAATTCGTGTTGCTTTCTTAAAAATAGAATCTGTTCACATTCTGTTTGACGTTCTGTTAGAATTAGTTTTTATTCAATTCAAATATCTGACATTAATTATTCACAATAACCTTGTGAAAACAACCAGAAAATTCCATTTTTTATTTTTGAATGTTTTATTCATGTTTTTAGCTCCATTTCTAAACAGATTACAGGTTTTCTTACTTTTTTACTTTAAAAGATTTATTATTTTACTTTGAAAGATGTATTATGTCATGTAATTCAATGCTTGGATCAGATAAATAACCATAGAATGTAGTTGTGTTTTAAATTTTTGCTAGTAAGTTGTGTTTTAAATTTCTTTAATTACTGTAGACCAAAATATGTGATAAATAAAAGATGTTTTTTTCTCATAATATTAGCAGATTAATTATTTGGTATATTTAAAAGAGGATTAATTCTTTAATTTTTTCTTTGATTATGTGAAAAATGTTCAAAAACACTATTATTACGTTATTTTCAGGATCCACATACACCGGTATGCTACGCTCTGAGCTCAAACGTGTTCAGTTTGAGCATGACGTCAAAGCGAAGCAAAAGTCCCGTGAATGCACGAAGTACGTTATTATTTTGTTAATAAGAATTTATTAAACTGAATAAATCATTATGTTCTCATGTGTTATTAGACTAAAGCACCTTAATCAAAGAATTAGTTTAGGAAACTGACAGAATTGTCAAAAGTTATTAATTATAACTATAAGCAATAGATTTGTAATTAAGTTTGTATAATATGTATGAAGTTATGAATTTATCGAAACACTATCCCAAAATAAAAATTTTGTAGCATGAAAATTATATTTAATCATTCTAAGGTTGAATCTTTTCCTTTATGCATATATTGCGAACTCGAGGGCTTTGCTTCGCTGTGACGTAAACATGCATGCGCGTTGGCATACCGTTGTAAGTTTATCGAGGACATTTTCTATTTTGATAAAAATCATAAAGCATCATAAAAACAGTGGACAAATCTAGTAGAGATCTCAAATATAGAATAGCCGAGAATAATTTTAGTTGCCGACGTAAAGCAAAAAACTATACCCCAAATATTATGAGGGTGAGATCAAATACATTCACTGATCAGGCCACGCCCATGGCAATTTTAATTTTTAGAGATTCTTTTTATTATAACTTGTAATACTATAAAACTTACAGTCAGGTATAGGAGGTGTAGTTTTTAGTATCCTTCTTGAAATCTCTTGTTGCGTATTTCTTTCACCTTCCACAGTAAACGGTGATGCACCGGTAAGGAGTTCATAAGTTAAAACACCCACGGACCACCAATCAACGGCCTGAAACAATAAAATAATAATCTTAACTACGTTTCTTGGTTACATGCATTATTCAGTCTCGCGCAATTTAAATAGAACATCTATTGCTACAATAAACAACATGTTAACATCCACAACAATGCAGATGGGCTCGTTTGATTGCAGTCATTCATAAAAAGATACATTAGAGAACTGTACCGGAGAATACTGAAGCAAACGTAAGCACATTTAATAAATGCATCGGTATTTAAGAAAAACGAATAAATTGAAAAATTTTAATACATGTTTAATTCAAATATTAGGTCAAATCACACACAAATGTGCATAATTTTGGCGATAATTGAATTAAGTTTAAACCCCGGTTTATTTTTCTCGGTAAATCAAGTACTGAGTGTCCCAAATTGGTGGGATGAGGGCGAAACCCATTTAATTCGGTACATCAAGTACAGTCTCCCAAATTCGAGGGATTTAAAAAACGCTTCTTTTAAAGTTTTTAATATTAATTAATAAAATAATATGACAATGTTACACATAATATATATGACATACATATTATGTTTACCTTTGCAGCTGGCAGAAAACGTTTTAATCTTAATTTTGACAGTTGAAAGATACAGAAATCGTACGTTGTAAGATGCTAATGGACATGATGGATAGTAATGATATCACAAACGGTGACTATTTAAAATTCGTTTTATTTATTTATTTTTTATGATTTTTAACAATTCGGCCATATTAAAATGGGATCTTTTGTATTATGATGTTCTGTACATGCTTCTTTACACACATTTTTTATATTATTTCGTAAATTAAAATTTCCGCCACCATCTTTTTGTCACAAATAAAGACTGACATAATTCGTGTAGATAAAATTATTAGGCTCGTTTTTTTTCCAGTCTTTCCCACTAATCGAATAAACATGTTAAAATTGTTAAAACCCTTAAGAACTAATTCACATTTAGTTTCAAAACAAATAAGCTATTCAGTCGGTTAATATTAATTAACATTAATAGTAAGAATATGCTGATCCGATTTTTTTCTTATTTTGCCAAAATTTTGAGAATTTTTAGAGGTGTGTTTTTAAAATACACTGTTCAGGCCATTCAGGAGGTTGATTTGAGATTCCTCAGATAATAGATTTTACGGACAATTTCAATTGTCGATTTGGTCTTTAAGAAGAATTATTAATAAAAAAACAGCATTCTGAATAGACAATCGGATTTCAAACTCGTACTATTAATACAATATTTTTTTATTATATATTACATGTATAACTATAAGTAATATTGTAATATAACTATTTTTATAAGTTTGTAACATAGCTATTTTTATAAGTTCGCCAGTTTGTAAATGTTCAGTAATACAGACTATAAATTTTAAGAAGTCCACACCGTATATAATTCTGTCGACGATAAAACTTTCTAAATAATTCCGCTAAAAATAGACCGAAGCAATTTGAGAGAATTATTAAAATTTGCATTTTCTGTGAAGATGTCTCCGAGACAAGTTATTTTCTTGTACCACTTTGTCCACTTTATGCGGGGGATTTCTCATTTTCAATACGAGTTTTAAACGATGTAAACAAGTCGCATATATTTTTAGCAGGTTTCGTTGGTAACATAGGTCATGGTTATTTTTCAAGGAAAACTGCAATAATGATGAGCAAAATTACAATGAATTATAATTTGATTTTATTGCTCAAAGATTTTTAATAAACTGTTTTAAAATTTGCTGATATTTTAGATAAAATTATATCATTGGTTTGTATATTTTAAAAGGCCCCTATGAAACACGCAAAATAGAGAATATTTTATTTAAACAATAATTATTACCGAGGTTATACGTTATTGATGTGTTCAGGAAGAATGAAAATAGATATACAGGGTGTCTCATAATTAAGTACCTTTCTTCAAGGGGGTGATAGAACTAGACAAAATAAATCGAGTTTTGTATATAAACATTTGCATTAAATCAGTTTCTAAGGGAGCTACAATCCCTTAAAGGGGTAAGTACACCATAGTTATTTGTCAATAAATTCGAAACGTCTAAGCTGCAAAAATTGAATTTCGACCATTTACTAATTTCATACTGTTTGTTATACAACAATGGATGATAGATAATTAATTACATACCTCTACAAAATTAATTCTTACCCTTACCCCTTTGTAACTAACCCAACAAATCATGATGTTTGGATACAAATTTGACAAAACACGCAACATTATGAAATTAATACAGAGTCCAAATTTAATTTTTGCAACTTAAGACCTTTCGAATTTATTGGCAAATAACTACGGGGTTGTAGCTCCCTTATGAACCGATTTAAGGCAAATGTTTACATATAAAACTTAAATTATTTTTTCTAGTTTTACCACCCCTTTAAAGGAAGGTACTTAATTATGGGATACCCTGTATATCGGACTCGGGGTTTTCGTTTTTATATTGTAACTGGAGGAAATCATTTCTTATGTGTAAAAATTTTTCTTTTTGGGGAGTTAATATTTTTTTTAATCTCAATATTTTTTTGCTTCTAATCCCAAGAACACTTATTTAATTCAGTGCAGTTTTTGTTCTTAGATTGAGTAGTTGTTTTAATAGTTTCTATGATAAAGTGTATTAGAGGTGTTGTTTCTGATTTATTATATTACCTAAAACTTTTATACTAGCACATTCAGATAAGAATGACAGAATAAAATATAAAAAAACTATTGATATTTATTATTATTATAACGTTAGGTTTGAAAGAATGCTTTTGTAACACCCAATAATTATTTTATTATTTTTTTCTAGAAATGCATAAATACGAAGCAATAACATGCTAGATTCTTTGAACTTATTATAAGTTTTATAAAATAGCGTATGTCAATCATCTAAAAAAGTTTCTATTACAGTGGTAGTTCCTGTTTTGGGTTAAAATAAATTGAACCTATAAGAACTGATACAGCCCTCATTTTACTTACAAAAAAAGTAAATTCTTTAGGATTCCTTGGGTTTACATAACAGAACAAACTAGATACATATAAGGAAAAATCATAAAATAATCATCTGTACTGTAATTCAGAATGTAAAAAAGTGTTCATGCAATTCATGAACGCACCACCAGTTTCAAAACAGCAATTAATGCAGCACACAATGTTAAACCGCAATACGCAAGCACGCAGGCAACATATTGTAAATATTATTAAACGGAATATAATCCTACTTTCACTGTTAACAATGTCTTCATCTTCGTCTAACAAGGATTTTGCAGCATTGATCACTCTCTTTACACACGTGCGCGTCAAAGAAGGGGAGTACAGGTACATACTTTAACGAAAATTGTATATAATTCATTACAGTAATTAACTCTTGGAAAATGCATGAAAAATTTAAGAACTGTTAACCAATTTAATTTAAAAATAAATTTGCTAATAAATTGCAAATGGAATGAAAAATATAATATTTATGAAAATGCTGCAATTTACTAAATAAAGTTTTCGGATAATTATTTAATTCAACGAAAAAAAGAGAAAATAATTAAATATTATGAACTGGTGAAATTATGTAGTACGTATTAAAATTTATTTTATTAAGCTCTTCTCACAATCAAATCAGTTTTAGTTTTAAATCAATATTTATTTTCTGGAAAAAATTCTTACCCGTAAAAAAATATTGCAAAAAATATTAACTGTGTATCTAAACATTGTATTAACAATTAACTTCATAAATAAATTATGACCTTTGGATCCTGATACCCGATCCAACAAGAAGTTAGTATTTTTGCTATATTTGCTTCTAAATGCTTTACTGGAAGCTCAATAGTAAACGAAAATCAAGAACTGCACAATATTCTCTTTCTAAGCTCATTTTAGTTACATTATGAAATTTGATTCATCTGGGAATTTATAAAACTGAAATATGTTATAAAGAATTTCCCCCCTTTGGAATGTTGGCAGACGCCCATGTGCTTGTTCCGTTTGGGCTACGACGGCAATCAGTGTTGACCCACTTGCTTGGGCCGTTTTAACAGTGTATAACTTTATTTTTAACCATATTCTTATAACTGTATCTGCAATTCCGACAACGATAAACAGTTAGATAGGCTTACTTTTGGCGTATGATCATCCTCGATACATTATGCAAATTGCGGATGCATGTGAATGGATTTCCAATACGGAATGAGTGGAATCAGCGCAATAATAATTTATTTCTTACTTTTATCATGAATATAAATATAATTCAAAGTTGAAAGTAACAAAGACAAATTGAAGGGTTAGAGACCATGATCATAAACCATTTTGAAATATTTAGATTATACATTATATTCTTATGATATACTGTGTACTTAATATTTAATTTGATGGGAAGTTCACCGGGATAGGACAAAAGACGCTAAAACTCAATAATTTTAAAAACTGGCAATTTTTGTAACTTATTTAAGTATTGCGTTAATTTTTAAAATGCCATTTCGATTTACCAGTGAACAGTACGCAAATATTCATTACGTGTATGGATTACGCGACGGAAATTCTGCTGAAGCTGCAGTGAAATACCGTAGGCGATTCCTGAATACAAGACATCCACATCCAGGCGTTATTCGGAGAGTACATCAGATTTTTAGTGAAAATGGACTGGCAAGAAGACAAGAGCAAAACAGACATTCGAATCATGTGAGAGACAGAAACAGGACGATCCTTCGAATGTTTGATAGGGACCCATCTATGATGTTCGAAGAGCTTCAAATCTTCGCATTTCTGTTACTTTTGTACGGAAAACTTTACGAAAAAACCAGTGACGTGCATAACAATTGTAGCCTGTTCAAGGTTTACATCCAGGTGATAGTGAATACCGTTTAATTCTTTGTCATTTCATGTTGAATTCTGTGAGAAACAATGCAAATTTTTTTGAAGAAAATATTGTGGACTGATGAATCCTGCTTTACTAGAACAAGAGTAGTTAATTTTCACAACCACGAAAAAGCACATAGAATCAGTCCAAACAATTTCCAGAATGAGTTCAGCGTAAATGTATGGCTTGGTTTATGGGGAAACAATATTACTGGCCCCTATTTTCTACCTCCCAGATTAACATCAGCATTATTTCTGGAATTTCTTGAAACACATGTAGGTATGTGGATTTATTTTGATCTTGGCCAAGGCGAAATGCTTGGATCGGACGTGACGGATCAGATTTATAGCCGCTCTGTTCTCGAGATCTCAGTCCTCTCGATTTCTTTGCTTGGGGTTTTATAAAAGATAAAGTTTATTCTACCCCAATTGGCAGCAGGGAAGAATTAATTGAGATAATAGAAACCGCCTGTTATGAAAGACGACGAAATCGATTATTAAGAGTTCGGCAGTCCATTATAAAGCGATGCCGAGTTTGTATTGAAGAAAATGGGTCTCACTTTGAACATCTTCTTTAGTTTAGAAACCAGCTATTTGATTTATGTTTTGTCCAGTTAAAATGTTTCATTTTCAAATTTTAATTTTTTATGTTACCTTAAGGTCTCGTTAATAAATGATTAAGAGTGACCTTATTTATTATTGTAGTGTAGGGTGGGCCAAATCGACTATTTTACCTAGTTTCGTATCGAGTTTCTCTTTCAGCCATTTTAATTTCGTCCAAAAAAAGGACTCGTAGCCTACTCTAACATCATTTATTGTAGCAGATACAACAAAGCTATTAAATTTTACTCGAAAACCGTGCAACCTAGGAAAAAAATTAAAGAATAGTTGTTCTTTTTAAAATATTTGAGGATTCCAAAAAATTGTGGAATCTTGCCATTAAAACATTGACGTGTCATTATTTTAGGAAAATAGTAAAATACACCCAGTAAATACGCCACTGATGAATCTATCGACGTGAAAATTGGCACGTTTGTAGAAAGCATTCAACAAATTTCCTCTACGCAAAAAATTATTCTTTCTTTCCATTCACACGATAATAGGAAAAAACGATTTTTTTTTAGAAACTTCAAAAAACGAAGTGGTTTGAAGAGTATGTTCAATGAGAATATTTTGCTTAAAATGACCTCTATACGCTGGAGAAGTCCTGATCATTAAAACGGAAACACCCTGTATATCAAACACTGCAAAAATATCATCCACATACTTAAGCCAAACCCTGGGGAAATTACTCAAATTCTTCTTTTGCTTCTGTTTCGAATCTGTTCATGAAGAATGGCAATGAATGGTGACAAACAAAAAAAAATAATTTAAACAATTATTATATGATATGACAAAAATACCAAGTCAAATAATTATGGCAGTCGGTAACATTTAACATTTTTTTTTTACTGGTTGTTAAATTGAAATTAAATATTTTTTGAAATGTTGATAATGTCAGGCGACAAATACTTCCTAATCTTAATTCTATTCAAGGTTACTATCAATAAAACTTGCTAAACAAATTGAAATCAACATTCGTGAATTTATTAAATGTTGATCAAAGTTGAAATCTTGCACATGGATATAGGTATATATTATTTATATTAAAATAAATAAAAAAATATAAATGTGTTGCACTTCGTACGTTGTCATTGCTTGCAATAACATTAATTACAATAATCAACAGTAACATTGACACATAAATTTTCCTAATTTATCAGGGTTTTGCAACATTTTTTCTAATACCCCCCATACAATACGATATTAAAATTGCTTTATTAGAATAATTACCAATATAAAGACTCAGTTCATTTCACACCTGACTGAACGGGACAACGAATAGGTACAATTATTACAGTTAAATTATTGTATTCGTTGTAATGGCGGCGGAGCTTCATAATGTTACGTGTCTATATGCATCTAGTAGCAAATCCACGTTTTAATTGATAAAAACAGGTTAATAAAAAATTTAAACTAGTCTTATTTAACCAAGCTGGCAGTCAATGTTTTGTAATAACACTAATGATAAAACTTTAAATGTTGCGTACAGCAACGTACGGTATGGTTTGGGTCGCGATCAATCGGTGACACGGTTTTACGGCCTAGATAGAATGATAGTTACAAAGCTTGTAAACTAAATCACACGATGATATGATATAATTAATAACTTGCAAATATAGCTCCCATTTATTTACTCGATCCTCATATAAAAATATAGTAAAAATTACCTTACGAATTTTATTTGTATTAGTATTTCCTGCTATAAATACAGGATTACAAATCGAATATACTAAATATAGTTTACCATTTTTTATTTATTTATTGTTAATTTCACCGCAAATATCTTGTAATTTAATAATAATAAAACGTAATATTCTTGCAATACTATTTTTTTAAATAGTTTATTATTATTATTACATGGCATATCATAAAATACAAGTATATATGTATACCGAGTGGAAATCCTACTCCTACGAGGGCATCAAAGTTGCAGAGTCATAGCTTTATCCCATGGAATCTTGGGGCACCCTATGTATACAGTGAAGCCGGAAATGGATTTTTAATCGCGAAAAAATGCTTCCTATTACATTCAAGTCAAAACTATGTGTAGAGAAATTATTATATTATATTTACCCACCGTGGAATGATACTTGTAAATTTAAATTACACAAGCAAATTTTTACACATTCGTTCAACAGCTTAGCATATTGTAATAAATACTGTATTATATTTTCCATCTTTTGCATAAATTTCAACAAAGCTAAAGTGGGTTTTTAGGTTGTTATATTCCAAGTGTTGTTGAATAAGGTTGTGTCGTTCTGCTATTTCATCGATAAAGGTAATTGACTGGATTTTTATAAACGAGAATCAAATGTTAAAAACGAGGCAGAGTGCGCCTTAATTGGTAAGGAAACGAAATTAGAGCACCTCTAATGAGAACCGTAAAAACTTCCTGTGTGCTGGTGTTGTTACGGTACATTGGTTTTAAATAGTCATATTTTGTAACAAGCCATAGAAGTACATTGCCTAATTTTAATATCAATAAGCGTCTTGTTATTCTAAACATCAATTAAATATTTTTTAAAAAATATCATAAAATCGACTGATTAATTAAATTAACTAAAAAATTATAAAATACAAACTAGTAAATATTATTAGATGTTTAATATTTTAGTTGCTATATAATCATACACGGCTTTCATGTGTAATACACATACGTGTTGCATAAATGTCTGTTTCTAAAGATGTCGCCTTTCTGTGCCGTGATGGTTGACCAATTATTAATCTCGGATCTGCCTAGCCTTAATAGTTAATTGGATATACATTCTAGGTATATTATATAGAGTGTGATTTCTGAATCAATTATGAATAAAATAACGATCTTGTATCAACAGTTCTTATCTATTGGCATCGGAGTATCAAATATGTTTAAATAATGGGCATTTACATACATATTTCCGTCTTGTGATGTTTTAAAAAATATAGAAGAAAGTAAATCCAGAGAGTTTGGGTTCTATCGACGTTTTATACTGACTCCACTTGCTATATATCTATTTATCTTTCTATATGTTGAAACAAAATAGAAATACACCGAGTGCATAAAAGTGCAGCCGTGGAAAACGCTACATCTTATCCAAGAAGTTTGTTAAGTTGTATACGCACCGGCCGCAACTTTTTGTAGCGCAACGTTTCGCAACTTTTTTTGTTGCGCAACGAATAATGCAATAAAGTCGATCTATTTTCTACATGCAACATTTGGGTCGCAACAGGTAATAAATTCAGTTTATTCATAAGCATCGTCCAGTGACAAGTGTTTTTTGGTCAGATTTTGACGCTCCCCCAAACTCATCACAGATTTTGAACAGACAAAATGGATGGGCAAACAGAGACGACTATTTTATTGTGGCAATTTTTAGAGCTATTGGATGAACAAAAGAAAAATAGATTTTGGGTTCACCCGATTAACCAAAAAAGGAATATCTCTGATTTCATTCGTGAGTTAAGAAATGATCCCGAAAAATTTTACAACTATTGCCGAATGAGTTATTTTTCTTCATTTATAATAATACCTGTTTTTAAAAATGTACTTTACCCCACGAATGTTGCGAAGAAACTGACGACTCCTCTTCGGCAGCGCAACATCGCCCTCTTGTTGCGAGACGATGCGAAACGTTGCATGGCACCGTTGCACGCGGTGCGCGCCCGTTCCATCTGATTCCAAAGCAAATTTGGAGCGTGCAACGTTTCGCAATGTTGCGAAACGTTGCGCTACAAAAAGTTGCGGCCGGTGCGTGGCCACCCTTAGTAAAAGCTTATTGTATCTAATCAAATCAGTAATTACTAGAGATTACATCCGTTTGCACACTTAAAGAAGTGCTGATTGCAATTTTCAAGATAAAATTTTAAAATCGATTCGTCAATAGTTCGCTTCGAAATCGCCAGTAATTTTCGAAATATAGACCAACATTTTATTTTCGCAATTAATAAAATCTTTTTTCATTTTTTTACAATTAGTTAATTTACCGTGTTATTAGTGCTCAAAAATAAAACAAAAATTACTATATACTTTTATGTATATTTACAGACAGACGAATTATAGTTTTTTCGACAAACTAACATAACATAAACACCAACGAAATTAGACAACTCCCGAATCCAAAGCCCAAGCTGCACGGGCGAGGGTTATACTTATGAAAAAACGCGGACATAACCAGTCCCACTGACATTGCCTATGCCGATGGCGGGATTCGAACCCGCAGGACGAGAGATTATCTAATCACACTTTTCATCGCGTGCTACATTTTCGATAACCTCTAACTCATCTGTTGGCGAATACATGAAAAAAGTATAGAGATATTTTTTGTTGCACTTTTGAGTATGATAAATTACTAATTATAAAAAAAAAATGAGAAGCAGATTTTCGAAACTAAAATTTTGGTCTATATGTACAACGTGGTCAAAAAAGTTTGAAACAAATTCATTAATAATTTCTCATAAAATTTTATTCTTGAGGAAAGTTGGTGCATAGACTTAAATACTGGTTACACACATTTTTATTAGCCCCGGTGCCCATGCCAATCAAATTATTTTAAATTGACTCAAGAGCAGACAGACTACCGATATTGACCTATTCAATAAATAATGTGCAAATATTGCAAAATCCATTCACCGGCCTTTTATAGGTTTGTACGGTGGAAAAATATTTCTCAAATTATTAGGGCCAATGAAAACTCTTGCGAAACAAAAACTATGCTATTTTTCCTCCAAACAAATTATTCGGGCAAATAATCACCACTATAATTGTAACAAAGTAAACTCTAAAGCTGTACCTCAGAGCCAGATTAGGTTAAGTCCAAAATGTTGATTTTACAGGAGAGGAGATTTAAAGTTAAAGTAATAGAAACTCCGATATTGTACCATGGCCATTTGATGAATTTTATTGAAAATTTGCATGTTTCATCATATTCATGTAAATAAAAATTTTTTAGGTATCGTCAGTATTTTTATTTTAACGGGACTTAATCTAGTTTGGTATTAAAAAAATATATATTTTAGGACTTATTATGCATGTTAAGTCCTAGCTGATACACTTATTATGTTTACATTGGACTTAACCTACATAATAAGTACACAAAAAGAGAAACGAAAGTCGACAATAATTTGCAAAGATAGAATATATTATAAAAACTAAACAAAATTCTTAGAGAACGTCAAAACCTTATTCATAAAATTAATATAAAACATTTATTTATTCATCGTCCTCATTGTTGCCATGGTTTAAATTCTTATAATATTCGTGAAACCTTTTTGGTACCCACACTAGCAGTTTTTACAAATGGTTAAAATTTTTATTAGAAATGGGTTTAGCGCCATCTCTAACACATGGAATGCATATGGGGTTGCGAATCTGACGTCTTGTTTTTCTGTTAAAGTCTACTTGTAAAAAATCTTCGTTAAAATTATTTTTATAATAAAGAATATCAGGAGTACCTTTTCGTACTTGCATATGACAGACCTTGGATATTAAAAAATCACTTCCCATGTATTTTTCTTTTTTGTTGATGTAGGGCGCTGCTTCTCCTTCAAACAGGTTTTTAAATTCTTTAAAATCAGAAGTGTCCATATTTATGACAGTTAAATGTTTTTTTTGTGCCTGCTAGTCTAATCATTTGCTGCCAGTCCCAAGGTGTCATAATTTGAAATTGGGAAATTCTTTTTCTTTCACGCTCTATTACTGAGTGAACTGCATCAGCTTCTAGATGCGTATGCCCTCTTGCAATAAATTTTTGGTTAACAACCTTTTGAGTGTGGGTTTGGTGTGTAATGCCCAAAAGTAACACATTATCACTAAAATATTCCAATTCTGACTAGGACAGTTATCTGACCATGTAGTCAGTTCAGTTATGTTAACAGAAACATTGTTTTCCATCCATTTTATTAAACACGATGACACTTCGTTTCCTTCCCTCCCTGCCACATTTTCATCCCACATCATACAAAAACTTTTTCAAGCGTGGCATCATATATCGTTAGATTGTAGGTCCATAATTTTAGTTAACAGAAACTTTGGGAATTTTGCAAAATACTATCACACTTAAATTTCACTAATTATCTCTCAATATAACTGTTTACAAAAGAACACTTCTTAAGGAACTTGTTCAAGTGGACATAACCTAGTTGACTGAATACAAATTGGGCGGCAAACTATAACATTGTGACTTAACTTTAACTGGCTTGGAGAGACCGGTGGACTTAACATAGTTTAAAGAGAGCTAGTTTTTTTCGTTTTATAGATTTGTCAAAACGAAGAATAAGTAATAATAGTTCACTAAAACTTATGTCACTTAGCCTATTTAGGCAAAAATAGCAAAATTTGGATTTAACCTAGTCTGGCTCTGAGGTACAGAAAGGTTTTTTTGGTAGATGCTGAATTGAAAATATTTCCCTCAAGATAAAGACAGTCATTGATTTAGTTCGGGAGCAAAATGCAAAAAAAAAATTCAGACTGGCCAACCAAACTTTATATTTGAGCATAACTTGGAAATAGAAATAATATTTTTTTAATAAAATTTTTCGGTATCTTAAAATAATAATATAGTTTACTCTTGGGTTAATTTCAAATAATTTAATTTTTTTGCATAAGTACATACACTAATTGAAATTTGTGTAACTAGTATTTATTTTGGAACTAACTTTTTTTCAAGAATAAAATCTACTGAAAAATGATTAATGAAGAAAAAGTTTTCCATTTGTTTCAAACTTTTTGGACCACGTTTGTACATATACGTATATAACTATTGAAAATTGCAAGATATTTTTCAAAAATTGATTTATAGCGCAAATGGGTGTAAATGCTCAGTCCCCACCAATTTGGGACACCCTGTACATGTACAATTTTAAAAAATGTCCATTACTTTTTACATTTACTCTAATTATTGGATATAACTGTCTGAGTTATTTAATTAAAATCTAATGAACCTGAAACTGCGTATTAATATTTACATTATTCATGATTTCTCTAGGATACACTTCCAATAGGGAAAAATCCATCAATAATCAATTTATTACAACTTGTTTGTCCTTGACCCTGGCCTGATAATTTTTAGCAAAAAGTTTGCCTTCAGATAATCATGAATCATGGAAATTACATCTAGAACAATTCTTTCGAGTTTAAAACATACATATTTGTTATTGCTGAACGGGCAAATACAATAACAAATATCTGATGCGGCCAGCACATAACTTTGTTATACCAGTATGTATGATCCTGATCTAAAAAAAATCATTCAATTTAATTCTTCACTTACCTCAATTAAATTTTAATAGCGTACCTTGAAATGTTTCATTAAAATTTTTAAATAACTAATTATCAGCGTCGTTCGATGCTGTCAATAATAATTCATGTCATATATTTTTATAATTTCTTCTTTCTTACTAACATTGACATTTTTGTAACTAAATTAGACATTTCAAATGTCAAACTGCCAAAATTTTCCTAACCCCATTTTATGAGGTCAAATGTGTAAAAAATTACTTCAACTTTATTTAAGTACTTGGAAAATATATTTTATTGGCCTGATATAGTAGACATGATTTATAATCTTTCATCAAGAATATATTTTTTTTGTAAAGACAAATACCAAAAAGTTTGGATCCCGTGAACCTCCTTTCAGCTGGCCAATTTTGCTCATAACCGAATTTTTCATTGTCTTTGGCCTTTAGAACAAGTAGTGTACCAAATTTGAAAGCTATATCTAAAAACTGTAGTTGCTATCACGATACTACAAACATGCAGACAGATTTTTTTCCATAAAGTTATGTTTTACTTTCTTATATCTAATATAAGGAAGTATAGTAATGGTGATTTTTTTTAACCTCGAGATTTTGATTGATATATACGTTTTGAACCCTTCTGGATCCTTTCTGATTATTTTCCGAATGAAGTCTGTCAGTGCGTGCGTGCGTGGATGCGTGTGCGCGCGTGCGTGCGTGTGTATCCGCGATAACTCAAAAAAATACTAATGGGAGACTTTCCCAATTTGACAGTTAAGACATTTTAGGTGACACATTAAATTTGGTGTTGTACCATCAGAAGAGACAGTAGACCAGGCATCGATCGGGTTTCTTCGTGCTGTGTTCATGATTCTGACCAATAGAATTAAACCAGCGATACTATTTACGTATCTCGCGTGGGATGTAGAAGAATCAGACAACTTTTTATGTTTTGTTATTCATCTTGTATTATTATCAATCTGATTAATACGATACATAATATTGATACGTGAAGATTGACATACATTTAAATGGTCACTTTTACACTACGCAAAAGCTGTACCATTTTTTACTGTCCGCAACTGTACAGTTGGCACGTCAGTGATACATCAAGTTATTACAATTAAAATTAAAATAAAAAGGACACATTTTAACAGTCGTAAAAGACTTGAACAATCGTCATTTGCACAGTAGTACTAATGGAGACAGAAACATGCCAACAAATACACAAAAACTTTATGCACAAGGTATAAACATATTTTTTATCTATATAAAAACAGATCTATACTATAAAATGCGTATGTTATCAGTAGTTTTTTATTTCCTTTTTAAGTGAAGCTAACTTCATATTTTTAAGGATTTTAATCTGTTGAATGAAATAATGCAATTAGTGCAAGGAGCTTTTATATGTGGCAAAAAATGAATCGGCAATAAAATAATTTATTCTTTATGCTTAGTATTATACATAATTGCTTACAACTTTGCCTATTTTTTAACTTAGCAATCTTTTCAGGCAAACAAAGACCCGTTGTAGATGACTTAATCATCCCCAGATTACGGATGTGAATAAGCTAAAGGATAATATACATTTAAGAAATCTGTCAACAATTATCTTTTCACTGTAAGAATGCGAAGCCAGTTTACAAACGTAATCAATATGTGACACCCATGTCAAACTGCTGTCTATAAAGGTGCCAACGAACTTGGTTGTTTTCGTAAAGGGTAAAAACTGTTTCTTTCGTGGTTTAAAACGAGTTTACTTTTCTAACATCACGCTTACATATCGTCAAGTGTAACATGCATTTGATGGAAAAGGCTTTATAATATACCTGATATTGAAACCGCAGTACCGCCTGCATACATCATGATAATCACATGTTGAATATAATTTGATAAATCATTAACGTGAAGAAAAACATAGAGGCCTTCAAATTGGGCCTCGCGGAACACTTAGGCTTACATCTTGAATACGGGCAATGAAAATTATTGCAAAGTACTACTAGCTTTTGGTCTTCTATGAAGGAATTATTTCAACTTAGAAGGCGTCCTCGATTGCCCAGAATACCGAGATATTTTCTGTACGGTGATTAAGGTTTATTTAATATTTACAAAATTAATAATAAGTAGAGTTGGCAAATCAGTCCGCAAGTCACGGGCGGTGCCAGGTAGATGAAATACCCAAATATGTAAGCGAGACTTGTTTTAGCAAACACTAACATTTGATTTTAGTCTATTGTTATGCCTCGTAGTGTTTACAACGTAATTTATTCCTGTCCGTTGTATTGTTGATAATTTTATTTGTTGTATTTTATTCTTAATATTAATTTAATAATAAAGTATGTCAGACCTGTACAAAGGTAAAAAAACGGCCATACGCTGACAGAGTGAATACATTTATCAGAAAATTCCCGAATTTATTCTACAATGGTTCTGGAATAAATGCAATCCCAAGGTGACGTTACCAAGTCGCACAACGTTGCGTAACTATGTACCAACTGTAAGCGATGACATTATGTGTTGACGAGACGACAGATTGTAAAAAAAAATCTATTTTAAATGTTATAATACGTGTACTGGACATTACTCTTGGAGACAACCATAGGAACATACATGATGCTGCAAACTTTTCACAGATCTTTTCCAGTTTGTGATAATCAAGCTAGTTAAGAGGGTAAGTTGTGCACACATTGTTAAAAATTGTAACAGTTTATTGCCTTTATTACACTTATTATGATGCGTATGCCTATGTCCTGCGGCGCATTCTTATCAACTCTAATAATAAGTTACACCGGTTTCGTAGAATTTTATTAATAATTATTCCATGATGGTATACACAAATTTGTTTACTAAACAAATATAAAAGCGCAAACATGTTTTTAGTGCGATTATTGACGTTGGTCAGTTATTATTTTTATAGATTTAATCACAATAAACTAAAACAAAACAAAAATTTTTCATTGTTGCTAAAATCGGATAAATAAAATGGCGCCATCTTAAACTTTAAAATACATAATCTAATAGCAAAAATAACAGTAAATATCAATTTCCCTGTACGCGCATCCTTAAACATTTTTTTTGCTCACGTAATAAATATAAGATCTACTGAAAAAAATATTATTCTGAATATCGGACTACCAAGACTGAATATTATTCCGGTGAAATTGGTCGTGGAAAAAGTCACATTGTCCTGCTCACCGATGTCACGTCCACAACCCATCTCAACGATCTCGGCCACGTGCTGTTAGGCACGAAGAACCTCACCTCCACAACCTGCAGGGACAGTAGCGGTACTAGCGGTCGCAATCAATATGTCGAGCTCCCTTCCAAAGTGCGTTTATATTATAATGTCCTAGTGAAAGTGAAATTCACCGGAGAGACAGATATCGAGAGGCTAAACTGCCACTCTCTCAGGTGGTATATTATCGCCAAACCAATCTAACCTAGTTTTGGATGTCTGCTGCTCGCCGCATTAAGCAGGTCAGCCTCCCTCTAAAGGGGTCTCGCCGCGATATAATCTTATGAAATGATGCAATGTATGACCTAAAGAGTTCGAGGAATCGCACACACGGTTAATATATTGACGCAGGTAAAGGTCGGATTAATGAGTGGGAGTAGCGGAAACTGTTGGGCAAGATTAGAGTTGTAAAGTTTCAGATTATTGTTCTATATGTGTAAAAGTTCAACGGTATAAGGGATTCATATATGTACATAGTATCAAAAATGCTGAACAAAGCACAGAGCAATGCAAAACGATCTTGTGCAATAAAATGCAATAAAGAACACATCACAGATTAATAATAACAGTTTTGATATCAAAAGCGTAGCAACAACAGTTATTATTTAAATATACCTATTTCGAGTGATTGTATATACCAGGTCTGTTAGCAATGGACAGTAATTTAGCCAACTAGAGATCTACTAGAGCCTACGACAAATTTTTTTGGCACAATAGAGGAAAAAGATATACCGAGTGCAGTCAGTGGCATTAACACATTCTTTACAATACAAATGGCCGTATTACCATTTCAATAGAAAAATTAATCGACAGTGTTTACTTAATTTTATCGAACGCTATAAATATTAGGAATGTGTCTAAATTTACTAAAGTTAATCTGGTATTTATCAGGTATAAACTATTAATTTCAACATTATCGATATTGGTGCTGCTATTGTAATTTAGAAATATTAAAATTATCTACTGTAGATTAATTTTTTATTACAGAGAATCGTAATAGGGGTGAAAAGGTATTCATATATAAAAAAAGGGAAAAAAATGCACACCGTATCATTACTTTATTATGTGCATGATTTTACTAAGCATAATAAATAAGTCCAGTAGATAGAATAAGTTCAAAATTAAGTCCAAACTTTTTAATTTCAGTTATGAAGAAATTCTGTTTTTACAATACCATATGTTGGTATTTTTACCAAAACCAAGGACCAGTTGACTAACAAGTACATATATTTAAACAATGGTTATAGTTACATAATACGATGGTGATGTCTAACAGAGGTTTTTATATTTTATATATCTTTTATTTATTACAGAGGGAAATGTGACTCTGGAAATTGCATGTTTTTATAAGGTTTCTGGCCTCACACAAAGGGACAAAGCAAATCAGAATTCTGAGAAAATCTTTTCGTATAAAAATAAATGAGAAAAAGCCAAATTCATGACGGTACACGAGTAGGTATTTTCCACGTTCCTAAATCTTCAAAAACGTGAACAAAACGCGTGACTTTAACTTCAATAAGCACTCACAGGCGTTTTATTTACGTAGATATATAATTATAATAAAACCAAAATCATATTTAAAATGTCGACTACTGCGTTTCGATATCCGTATTCGTTTCGTATTTTTCATTCGCTATAATATTATTGTTTTCTGAATTGATATACACATATTTTTTCGTGGATATGATAATACATTGGTAGAGTATTTTAAATGTGTCATATCTGAAAATATTCTTAAGTTTCTCTCTTTTATAATATTTCATTCGTAGTACTGCAATTTTCTTGTTTAGTTTGGAGGGTCTAATTGCTTAGCAGTATTTCCACAATATATCGGAAAACTGAACTTCCAAGAAACGACACTCGACTTGTTCTGGTTCAATATGAGGCTTCGGGGAATATTCGCGTGGGTCGAACAATACAAAGAAAACTTGGTTTCATTTCTCACAACTCGAATAACAAACTAAGAAGTCACATCATTTTTTGGAAATTCTTTAAATTTATTTATCATCAAATCAAAACGTTTTCACTGAGGCTGCATATAAATGATTTCTGTCGCTACATACAATTTATAAGGTTTCGTATAAATCTCCATCATTGTCCTATAAAACAATCAAAACATACCTATCTACTTTTTACTTTATATAGGCAGAGAGCTGAAACATTTATTTGACAATCAATTTCTGGTATTATTAACAAAATAAAATGGGAAAACTGCTACAAGAAAATAACTAGCGACTATATAGTTGGGAACAAATTTATAGGATTTGTTTACATTTCCTTCAAACAAAGTTGAGTTACCGCGTGCCTGTCAAGCTGTATCGTTTTCTTGTACTCGGGTGGGTATATAATGCGGCCGAAGTCTAGTATTTTTTATGCTACCCACGGATTCGGTATACAAACCTTATATCCATTTGCCCAACTATACTTGGTAGATTGTTGCTACAAAATCAAGCATATTCAAAACCGAGAAGAGAATGCTTCTGATGCCATATCCGAATATCTCATACTAAATAAGTACCAGGAGAGAGCGGTGTGAACGATTATTTCGGTACCTACTTAGCACAGCAATGCTTATGGTCGACGAATTCCGGCCGGATTTACTGTTCTGTCGTAACACTTTTCAGCATAGTGAATTTACTCTCGTTTCTCTCACGCATTCTTTACTTTTTATTACTGTTATGCACGAGGCCATTCTTATGTAAATTGGACTAGATTTAAGATGTACAGTAAGGCTAGGTGTTCATTAAAGAGTTCAATATTGAATGGTTTTACATTGGTCTGATACGAATGTCATCAGGTTTTTTTCCTTCGAATATAGTGGTTGATGTTTTTTTTATTACAGTTTATGATTCGACTCGAATGAAAGTTTGTCGGGCACGGGTCTATCTTTATTAATTTATTACTTTTAGTAGCCGCAATCAAATATGAGAACAATTTTACAAGGTGGTTAACAACTTTAAAAATGTGAAAAGAACTCCAGAGAAAACTTTCAGAAAAAAAGTAAAAAAAGATGCTAAAAATTTAGATTTTTCAAGGCATCGATTTTATCACGAAATCCTGCACTTAAGCTTGTTTATGGTGTTACAACATATTTTTTCTCTAAAAATACAGTCAGTTTTCTCTCGAGTTCGTTTCACATTTTTAAAGTTTTCAATCAGTATATCAAATTGTTCTCCTATTTGACTGAGGCTAATAAATTCTCCAAATATGCAAAACTTTTTATCAAAAAACGATTTTTCCTCGGACACTTCTTGAAAAAGTTAAAAGTAAAAAAAGAATTGGGTACTGCATTCGGGAATACACTATGTAGTTGCACTTGCGGAGACTGATCAGTGATGAGATGACTCACTAATAAAAGGTGATGGTTAATTCAAATTTGTGATTGTGACCGACTGGATATAAATCTGTTTTATTTTTGCCATTTTATTATCACAGATTTACAATCGCCATTGAGATACTTCTGAAGATAAACAAAAAAAATTACATATGGGCTTTGTGGAATAGTTTTAAAATCACAATGGCTCCGTGGTCTAGAGATAACGTACTTGCCTCGATACCTCGGGTTCGATTCCCGGTCGAGGAACTGGGATTTTTCTGTGACAGAGATTACCCGTAGTATACTCGGATATTGGGTGTGTGTCAATTGTCTCTAAATGTGTAGCCCTCTTCCACACAAGGTCATTCCAGACGTTCAGGGATAAAGGTGGTTGTAATTTCATGTGGTGTTATTATTAAGAAAAAAACAATGGGTAGTATAAATAAAACAAAATGGAGCTTGTGTTGCTGTGAATCTGTAAATTTTGAAGGATCTTTTATTCTTAATAGTCGATTTGAGGTTTGGGGTCTTCTCTCAAGAAAGAAAATTCACTTTAATTTTTTCATATTTGGCCAAAAAGCAGCAACATTTAAATTGATTTTTGAGGTTAGTACAACAGGATCTCAGAATTATTTATTTGTCAAACACCAGCTGGAAAGTTTACTTTGAGTGATGGAAAGTAAAAAGCAGTGGTTATTATATAAAATATATTAACACGTATAATTGATTAATTATGAATGTCTTAAGTTGTAACTATAGTCAGGGTCGGATTGAATGCGACGACTTTTGTAGTCAGTCTTTTATTGTAATATTAAATATATATCATAGGTACTATTAATTAATAATAATAATATAACTGCACATCCTACGTTATTATATCACCATTATACAATAATTGTATTGCCCTATTTAATTCGTAACACGGTCAATTTTTAAAGACATAAAATAAAACTAATTTGTAATCACATAATTAAAATTGTTGATAATTCAATGAATATTATTTTCTATCTAATTTAATATTTTATTAGGTAAAAACAAAAACATATTCCCAAAATAAGTTATGGGCAAAATTCAAGATATTCTCATTTTCAGTGTTTATAAACTTCGAAAACGATTTCAGATAGACAATAAATTTGCACGAATATTTATTCTTTACAAATATATGCAAACATGTCAAATCGATCTCTCCAGTAAAGCAAAATTCAACGAAAAAACCCAGCTGCCAATTACCATGAACAAAAACACGAATGGAGACAAGTAACCAGGTCTGGTAACCAGTGGCGAACTAACTGTGGCGATCGCCACAACGCCCCCGGTCCAAAACTCCCCCTTCTCGATCCCAAAATGTGCTCTTTTGTTATTTTGCTAAAGAAAAAAGTATTCCAATATTAGGTACATAAAAAAATGCAAAAGAATTACGAAGACTTCTGTTATATTAAAAGTTCCTGCTTTTATATCTTTTTAATAGTATTTTTTATTATTACTATTTAGTTGCTTGCTATATTTTTAACTAGTCTTTACAACCAAAGAGTTTAAAGTTTATTTTTATAATATTCATTTTTATTTTGTACTTATGCTAAATCAAATAAAAATATGTGACTCAGTGAATAGTGTTTTTTTGCTATTTTTATCCCCCTCACTATATACATATATCGTGGACATGTGCCCTCGCCGCCCCTAGATACAAAGCGCCACAACCACCAACAAGTGTCAGTCTGCCACTGCTGGTAACCTTAACTGTCTCGGGAAGAATGTATTGGAAGTGTTGTTTTTGAGTCATTATATGCCTAAAACTTTTGTACCAGCACATTCAGATAAGAATGACAGTATAAAATATAAAGATCTATTAGTTTGTTATTATTATCATGTTAGGTTTGAGAGTGCTTTTGTAATACCTAATAATTATTTTATTATTTTCTTCTAGAACTGCATAAATACGAAGCAATAATATGTCAAACTTTTTGAAATATAAATTTTATTTCAAACTAATTTGCAACATAAAAACGTCGTCTTCTTTGATAGCGGTAAAGGGATCAAAGAAGCCGCCGTTGTAATAAACTATACAAGTTTTGTGATTTCTAATCCGCCAACTACGAGGCCTATAATATGTCGAATAAAAAACTGATAAATCATTCACGTAGTAACGATCTTATAAAAGGTTGGAAGACATGCGCTGACTTTTCCACGTCCTAAAAATGTTTCTAATCCATATTTCCGAAAATGCTAAATTAAAAATTAAGTAAACCTAACGTTAACACAATTATGGTGATTTTGAGTACATTACCTCCAGAAATTACCGTTTAAGATAAATACAAATTAAATAAGCGCTTTAGGAGGCAACTTTTGCCCTTTAATACAGTCCGTCCCTGGCTGTGGCAATTTTCGTTAAAATAATGTTGAGATTATATTATTTCTATATAAAATAATTAATTATCGCATTAAGGAGTTCTACATATGGTTAGGAAAACGGTTCTTTATTTCTGTTAGAAGTTACATTACGAAATCCATGAGGAGTTGCGCTTCTCTGCTGTCCAATGGTAAGAAGTATGAATACTGCTACCGATTAATTTACGCAACCATTGGAGCACGGTGACCTAGCTAGTAGCTAGGCTTTTAATGCTACGCCAAAGAGGTCATGATATTAATTACAGTCGGTATACGCCAACAAAAACTTTTATTTTTTATTTGCTTTTTCTAGGATTTAATGGCGCAATACTGTAAAATTTCTTAGTCACAATCAGATGTTAAGGTCATCATCATCTAACCAAATCAAAAGCTGTAAATAGGGTCATTTCAATTTCACTTTTTTTTTCTAATACTTACATATTTATACTATAAAACACATATGTATTTCAGTAGACCCGATTACATTTTTTTACATAGCTTATATAATCTGATGGTGTGGGTATACCTCGCTTAACCTCGGGCACCATTAAGTACTGTAAAATACATACATATAAACATTAAAAAAAGTGAATTTGTGACAGTACGTTTCTCCTGTTATTGATTAAATTACTGTTTTTTTCGAAAAATAAAAATGCCAACACAAAGATAAATAAGAAAGGCCGGTTTCTAACGTTTCTTCGTTTTTGATGTTTTTTTAAAAAATGACAAAAATGTTAATACGGTATTTACTCGCAAAATTAGCCAGTGCCTAATTAATTACTACTTTTTTTATTTAATCGCGTTATTTAGAAACTTGGCATTTATTTGTCTTTATATAACAGTATTTTTATTTTTCCAAAAAAACAATTTATTCAAGAACTATCGCAAATGTGCTTTTTTGGGTTTTTTAACTACTAAAAATGCCAAAGATCCATTCCTATATCATGCAAAAAATTTGAGGTCGCGATTTACGTTCGTGTAGTAGAGCTCAAATAATAATTAATATCTTTATTGACTATTTTTTTCTCATTTTTGACGAGCAAACTGTGAAAAGCAAAAAATTATCTTTATTCTATATACTATACAGGAAAGAAGGCCCGCGCGGCAAGGGAGAGCCTTACCGAGAAGTCGCCAACTTTCTACGATATACTAGATGATAGTAAAAGGTGTTTCATTAACAGCGCAAGATTTGAATTGCGCGCCAGTTTGTCTGTCATGACGTCACAAGATTATGTCATGCCAGGTCAATAGGAGACAGATGGGAGTTAGTAAACATGGAGCATTACACGATAGAACAACGCGTCCTGATTGTTAAACATTATTATCAAAATGGTGAAAGTTTGATTGTCACAATTCGTAAAATGCGTCCAATTTTCGGTCGAAATAATGTTCTTCATTCATTTATTGTGAAAAGAATAATCGAAAATTCGAAAGTACTGGTTCGGTTAATGATGTGAAATACACGATACGAGCTCGTAGAGGTCGTTCAGAACAAAACATCACGGCATTTCGCGAGAGTCCAGGGACGTCGATTCGTCATCTTGCACAAGAATTGGACGTTACAACAGCCTCTCTTCAGCGTATTCTTACTAAAGATTTGCATCTCCATGCCTACAAAGTCCAATTGATTGAACAACTTCTGCCAACAGACCATGCACAGCGAAGAGAATTCACCAATTGGATCCTTGAACAACAAGAAGTAATGCCGATTTTGCGGACAAAATCATATTCAGTGATGAGGCTCATTTTCACCTCGATGGTTTCGTTAATAGACAAACCTGCCGCATTTGAGAAAATTCACGAATAATTCATAAGAAAGCAATGCATTCAAAACGTGTTACTGTTTGGTGTGAATTGTGATCTGTAGGAATCATTGAGTTGTTTTTCTTCGAAGACGAGGCAAGTAATGCAGTACATACCGCCCGTGAAACATTGACGGTCTTGCACGAGTCTTTTCCCGGTCGTGTCATCTCTCGGTTTGGTGACTAGAATTGGCCGCCACACTCTTGCGATTTAACACCTTTGGACTTTTGGCTGTGGGGTTATCTGAAGTCACAAGTTTAAGCCAACAAAGTCGCGACCACCAAAGGCATTGAAGGCCGAAATTAGACGATATATCAACGAAATACCGCCACATGTATGCAACACCGTTGTTCAAAATTTCGCTAAAAAAGTACGCATGTGCCAACAAAGCCATGGCGGCCATTTACCAGATGTGTTGTTTCATACATAACTTCCAAATTTCTACATTATAACTCAATAAATATTTAAATACTTTGATACAGAAAACCATGTTTTATTGAACCTTGAAATATTGCGCTCTTATTGAAACACCCATATCCACAGCCTTCTTTGTACGTAAAGAAGGCTGTGGTATATCTTCCCAATGAGTAGATGTGAATGCAAACAACTACAAAAATTTGTTATGCACTAATTAATTTATTTCATTTACACTTTATGGACAATGGAATGCAGAAAGCACATTTTTTTCTCAGACCTTCTTTCGCCGGACAGACTGTAGAGATGCCGCGAATAATAGTTTCCACTATCCGGCCAAACCGGGTATTCGGTCAAATATTAATAATTCAAAATAATTTTCGTGATCCAGTCGCATATCTTGAATATGCGTCTGAAGCACGAAATTGACACATTTGATTTGATCTGTCTATCTTTATTTACCATACTGACGCGTGCATTTTTTTCTTCGTTCTGTCTAGACACATCGAATTTCGTGGTCCGGCCAATGCGATGATTTAAAATTTTTTGCTGTACAAGACGGGCCTAAGCCACGCATTCCAATTCACAGGAAATAAAATCGTGTTCAAGGTTAAATTATAAACACTACAGAAATTATGCAAAGCCGAAACTGCACGAGCGAGGGTTACACTTATGAAAAAACGCGGACACATCCATTCCCACCGACATTGCCAGTGGCGGGATTCGAACCCGCAGGACGAAGGAGAGATTATCTAGTCAGACTTGCCATCACGCGCTCTAGACAACTACTCCATCAAGCCAGTTAAATTTATGGAAATCACAGCCAGAGAAATAGTATGTGTGGTGAAATGCTAATCTATCTACAGCATAAAATTTCATTAGGTAGTTGAGTTTAAATACTTCAGATATTTAATGTATTTTTATGGGGATGAGGTATGGACATCCGTTTAATATCCGATATTCGATCAGTGAAGTTAAGCAGCACTGATCGAGTTCGGCAATTGGATGGATGAACGATAGCTCATCTAACAGTCGGTAGGCTGTCAACAGACAATCCCGGGAAGGCCGCTAGCCTGATGCAGGCGGAGAGGCGAGCCCGGGTGGAGGGTTGAAGAGACCTACCCAAGAGGTTTGCCACTCTGCTAGCGGTGCAGACGGACAGGCCTAGGCGGTGGGTTAGTTGACAGTCGAGGACCGTGGTTCGGAGTCCACGCTAAACTGTAGGTCCCTAGGTAAAAAGGGCCCATTGTGGCCTACTTGCCTAGTAAAATAAGTAGCTACTACTACTACTAATGTATTTTTACATTATAAAAAATTAATGGTAACTGCATAGAACATTTTTTAAAATTTTTATTAAGACGTTGCTGTTTTACTTCTTGTTTTGAGTTATTACCTTACTTAAAATGAAAATATATTAACGAAAAAACAAGTTCAATTTAAACATTGCAAAATTAATTAACTTGTTCACGAAACACTATTGAATAATTTTGGATAATCCACCGGTTAGTTCGGTATCCAGCCGAACCGAAAACCATATTCGACCTAATATCCTAATCCGGCCGGATAGACAGAATATCCGCGGCATCCCTAATATAGGCTGTAACTTAAGTACGTTAAAATATTTCAGGGTGGTACATTAGCTATATGAAAAAAAATTCATATATAAACAATAATACAATTATTCTCTATAATTGATATCTTAAGATGCGATCGCTTTTAATTTTCTACAGGGCGTTAAAGCGGAAAAACTATATATGGGACAGTCTCGCAAAAAAAGGCTGAAGGCATCTTTTCTTTTAACACGTTTCTAACCAGATAATAAATATAAGTAGTATACATTATATTGCTGTTTAAATTGAACATTTACATCACAAACAATTTTTGTGGAAAAAAGCCATGCATATTTTTCGATTTTCTTTAAATAACTTTTAGTACTGAAGCAATAACACTAGTGATCGTGTTTGATCCAAGCAGAGTCAAACAAAATTCTGCATAGTAGATATTAGGTTTTGCTTATAGTATTTTGTGTCATGAATAATAAGTTTATTAATTTAATTTGTTTGTAATAAATAAAAACCTTTTATGGTTAAAAAATGTTTTTTCCTATAATTGAAATTAGTTATTAATTATTACTTTTATGATAGTTTTCTTTTCTTTTTTTTTTTTTTGGGGTTAAATGGTACTTTTGAATTTGTTGGTTTTTAAAGGTTTTTTTTAGTTTTGGCCTTTGGAATTCTTTTTTTATAATAATTGGTGATGTTTTTGTAATATACGCAGTCAACTTTTTTGTTTTTAAAATAAAAAAAAAAAAAAGAAAACGGATAATAAACAAAAATGTTATGAAGGAATCTACGCGTGAAATTTTCTATGAACACCCTATACCACACAAAAAGATTAATTAGATGGACAAAAAAGGTACGCAGTGCATTTAATAAACTTGCAATGAAAACTTTAAGTGGCTCATGAGATTGCGAATTCAAAAAAGGGTTACATGCAAAAGAATATCCTCATTTCTAGCTGATAGTTGCTAGTGACAGTGTCAGAACCGCTTAATATAAATATTTAATTATTAGTAGTTTTAAGCAGATTAGATTAGAATAAAAAAATGTTGGCGATTGTATTTTTTCGATAGGGACGTTCGAGATAAGCAAGTTCAAAGAAAATATGTATCTGTAACTCGCTAAGAAATTATTAAAAAATAAAACATTTTGATTGTGGCAAAAAATCAGTATTAATTTCTGACACAGTTCGTAATCGCGATTTAAATAATTACTTCCCAATTCATATACATATAATTGAAACTGACAATTGACCTTGGCTCTTGGCTTCTTTGTATTTCTTCGAGACTGCAGATCTATGTATAAAGTGTAGGCTACACCGCACACACCAAATGATGACGTCATCATATTTTGGATAAAAAAAAGTACTACCACTAATCACTACATTAGAACTAGATATGTGGAGATATCAACCAATAAAACTCCCGTCGAGTCCGCCAAGGTTGTCTTACAATAATTAGTGTTATTTTGTAATGCTAAAATATTATGCCCATGCAAATGTAACTGTACACCGTCTCTAATTCATATTATTACTTACATATGAATAAGTAAATTTCTAGCATTTTTCATCCATAGTTTTTCTAAGTACTTATCTTTCGATAAATGAATGGAATGTGAATGGTAACTGGTTGTTAACTAATTATTGATAAAACAGTATCTACCAAAACATAATTTGTACTAGACAGAAATATTTGGACAATATAGCCGGGTTTTTCTTTAGTCCTGTTTAAATAATTTTATTTGTCAACGTCGACATGGGCCGACATGTTTGTCTAATACCCAGGGCCGCATTTAAGAATGTCAGTGAAAATTTTACAAATACACACAACCGATTGTGAAACATTATTAAAATTATTAAAAATAAAGAAATTGTTTGCATTTAAATGTTCCAGACATATTTTATTCAACTTTTACTTAAATGATACTACTGATCATGTGTACTTTTGAGAAAGGCTTAAAAAGTCGAAACGTGTAGAGTTTTAATAATATTATTAATACAGATGACACAGTATCAGCTGTACTTTTGAGAAAGTCCTCAAAAGCTGAAACACGTGTAAAGTTGCCAAATTCGCGCTTTGTCGTGGAATAAGGATCCTTAAGATGATCACCATAAGACATAGGGAAAACTTATGACATGCCAGAGACGGAGTTAACCCTCCTATTATATGTATTCCGTATTACGCGTGATATAATAGAGATAAAAAGACCCTGTCACTTGCGACAGCGACCTTCTTACATATTATGATTTTTCACGTTAAATCGTTAAATCTTCGGCTTTTTTGATCCATCTACCGCCGTCAAAGAATACGACATTTTTTATATTGCAAATAAGTTTAAAATAAACTATACGTGGTCAAAATATATTAAAATTAATAATATGGAAAAGGAAAACACACAGTTATGTTTCATCTGAACCTCATATGAGTAATATTGGGTGCATTAGGGTGGGTCCAGACGCGTCTTTATAAACAACAGGTGGGCATGCGCTTCTCCATTGGTTGGATTCATGATAAGCTGTGACTCTCCCGTGCTGACGAATTTAGTTTGACAAATTATTTAATTGTACATACACATAGTATCAGATACTTTTGAATATGCAGTAATAGGCTCGACTCTCCCCACTTTATGGCTCTCAGAATGGTTAGGCCGGGATCGGTTATCGATGCGAAGATTCTTAGACAAGTGACTAAGGTGAACCGAGTCCCTCCACTGAATGTCGATGCTGTTTGTGCTAAAACTACATGCATGCGCTCTCACTCTGTCACTTCTTAGGCCATATTCAAAAGTAGCTTCTTTCAAAAAATTGTGACGCATCATTAGAAGTAAAACTTTTAAGGTACGGATTTTTGAGTGAAAATATATAAGCTTTGAGAAAGTATTTAAATCATGTGGAATATTTTCATTACTTTTCTTTGTTTTTGTAAATTAATATTAAGTTCAATGTCAAACCTAACAATTTTTTAAGTCCGTACCATATTTAAAAACATTTATACACAAAAATTAAATATTTTCTGTATTGGTCTAAAAAAGAATAACAAATTTGGCTGATTTAAAAACATCTGAATATAATTACCAGTGGCGGCGGGTGAAATTTGGTTATGCCATTTCTAAATATTGGAGCATGGATCCAAATGATATTCTAAGACACGACTCTCAATACTTAAATGAAAATATCAGTGAAAATTTGAAAAAAAAAAGTTGAAAAATGCTTTGTCCAACCAGGTACACAATTTGTAAAATATTGGCAACATATGTTTTTTACATTCAGGACGATATTTTACGAATGTTTCAAATCTCATTAATAAATTTTGATTATTTTTTAGTTACACCTTTTTGAAAATCGCACGATGAAAAATTAATTTGAAACAAAATTTCAAAAAGGTTTAAAGAAACAAAAATTCTTAGTAAAATTTGAAAAGTATCGTAAAATGTTCTCCTGATAATGAGAAAAAGATGTTGCCAATATTTTACAAATTGTCTAGGTGGGCAAATTAATTCCGAATTTCAATTGCAAAATTTTTTGCAAATATTCTTCATTTAAATAATGAGCGTGTCATGAGGATAATTTACGTAGGGTTATAGGAGAAACAATTTATTCGGTATATTGTTTACGATTAAGACTTGATATTTTGCACATGTTTATTGAAATATGTATTCTACTTCGTTACGTTTTTAGGTTTTTGTTCTACTTGCAAATGTAATAAAAATTGAATCTACGAAAAATAAAAACGTGTCGAAGTGCCAAATATAAATTATAAATTGATGACATTTGTATTAACTTTCCACAGCTCACAGCTTTTATGGGATGGATTTGTTATTCCACGATGGAAGGCAATAGAATCAGAGTATCCACTGTCAATCATCATAAAGTACTTTTGTTTCAGAATGTGCATTTTGCTCTTAAAGTATCATATGGGTCCAATGCTCCAATATAAATTAAGAAATGGCATAACCATATTTCACCAGCCGCCACTGATACAATTTCTATAAATATTTAGGTGATATAGCGGATTGATGACCCCCCAGCGAACGAATTTTATTTCTAACAAAGTGCATTAATCCGAACATGACATACAATAAACTGTACTTAATATATACACAAGTACTTGGATATTTTCAAATGTTTTAAATTAATATATCTTAAATTAAAAATAAAAATATACTTACAATATCGTGTCCTTGGGTGCCTCCTTTCACTACTTCAGGTGCCATATATTCGATGGTCCCACAAAATGAATATGCCCGTTGTTCTCTCTCGGCCCTAGGCAACTCTTTACTAAGACCAAAATCCGTCAGGACTATATGACCCGATTCATCTACAAGGATATTCTCCAATTTAATATCCCGATAGATTATGCCCAACTGGAAAAAAAAAATATATATATATATATATATATTTTGTGAAGATATAGTGAAGTATTCAAGAAAAAAGCTGAGATATACAGAACAGAAACAAATAAAAATATTTTTTATTGATCGCCATTTATATTGCATATTTTTTAATAATAAAGTAAACCCAAACGTTCACAGTATTTTCCCTTTTTTTGTAAAATTTAGTCCCCGCTGTACGTTTTTTTTTTTTGAATATTAAATCATGTGCATTACAAATTTTGCATACTATTTTGAAAAAACGGTTACTTTTTTACGCTATGTATGAGCATATTATACAGAGTAAATCAAGAGTAAACTTTCTTTAATTTTTTTGTGCAGAATTGGAAAATGTAGTTGAATTTTCGCGGGAGCAGCTCACAAATGCACAGCATACTACAACTTTGTTTTTTTTTTTATTTAAATTCAACTACATTTTCGAATTCTGCAAAAAAAAATTAAAGAAGGTTTGCTCTTGATGTTTCTTTTTTTCGCCTAATTTATGAGAAAAATGACTGATCCTATGTAGCTGTCGGATCTGGTATATTTAAATTTTAATGAAATATTTACATCACATCACACAGCAAAAGATACCCAGTTTCCGGTCACGTTAGTCTTAGTAATTGTAATTAATTACTAATTGTTTTTAAATTCCGAATAATGTTCTACTGAACTACAATACGCTGTTTGTATTGTGTTAATATACAAAGTGATATAACTTTTTATGGCAAAAAAAATATGTAACATATTCACATAAGTAAATCAACAAAATATAAAGATAATAACATTAAGAATGTTTTAATGAAACATGATAAAGCTCCTTGTTATCTGATATTATTATATTAAAAAGATAATCATTACTTAATCCATACTTTATATAGAGCACGCTTTATGTACATATATAACAAATTATGTTCGTATGTTATACACGAACAATTATTTTACATTTAAATCCAACAAGCTAGAAAATAAAAAAAAGAGTTGGGGTTAAGGACCTTCACCAACCCCCATGTCTGCTGCTGAAATATTACGCTCACCCTAACCCAGCACATATAACATGCTTGAAATGCTTTCTTTCACTACCACATGTGTTGATATTTTTGTGCAGTGTCGTTCTAGTGCAAATTTATAAAAGTACTTTGATAATTGAGGCACAAATATAAGCACGGGAGGTTTTGAAATGTTTCGGTCTATAACTGTACTATCATTAATGAAATATTAAGCATGCAATATTAATACACAGTATTGGGTGTTATTGGGTAAAGATTATCATTAACAGTATTAAATAATGAGAAAATTTTACAAATATAATTAAATGAGAAAATAACTTCTTTTAATGTGTTAAAGAAAAACTCAACTTTTAATGTAGTTGGATATCCACCCACATTGTTCGGAAAATAAGTAACTGAAAAGTGATGATCCCTACCTTACTAAATAATCTAAAATCAACAATTTGGTATCTTTTGTAAGAATTGTAAGATCATATAAAATCGAGAAAGTTGGGTGCAAGTTAATTCTGAAGTCATTGGTTGGGTGGATGGTCACTGGTGCAAAGTCGTCATACAATTCCTTCAGAAAAAAACTGATGTAGCTCGGTTGGGAAGGATGCTTTATTTCAGAATGGATAGACAATGGTACAAATTAACAATTCCCTAGCTCCAAATGTTAACTAAGCCAAAATTAAAGAAACTCTTCCTTGCGCAATTAATTTAGATAAACTAGGAAGTGTTACAATTCAAATCGGAAATAGCAATAGATTGAAACTGGATGGTTCGTCCAAAACCAGAAAAATATTGTTTTGGATGGATAGTCGATACATAAAGCTCATATTACGGAGTCGACTATATCGAAAGATATCAACCTACTTGTTGTATTCACAATCGCACTATGGCACGTGTTTTTTTTTTGAAAAATCCAAGTACATGTATTTTTGTTGGATTAATGGGTCGATGATAATACGGTGAGCTATGTGCATGGTATGTTTGAAAATCAATAAGTACAACAGTTGCAAACGAAGAATGAAGGAGATATAAACTCATCAAACTCATTAATTTTCCAAAGAAACAATATAATCGTGTTGACAAAAAAAAACATTGAGGTAGAAAACGTTTTCAGTTGATTGTTGATATTATAAATTTTCATTTCAGAATAAACCTATAAGCTGTTTTGGCATATGCATGATCGATTTCAGCTGAGCAGAAGATAAACGCTTCCGTTTTGCAGAATGTTAACTGATTAATACTGTCTGTTATCTTTTCAAGCTGCTTCTGAAACTTAATCATTTATGATATCGTTTATCCACACATTTTGCCAATACTTTTTAAATTTTTAACAAAATTTTATCGATTGTATCTCTTCTTACTTCAGAAATCAAATCACTGTTTAGCGTTGGAGATGCGATCTAATAATGAATAGTCGGTATATATATTACACATACTCGTATTTATATAGAAACTACTAATAACCGTGCCCGCGCACTAAGCGGCTAGGTAGCGACGGCCACGGTTGTCGCGGCCAGGTTATATACGACCGAGAATTCGACCAGCAGGTGTGTACAGTCAGTAAGGAAGAAAGGATAAAGCACGTTGTGAGTTCTAATGCGTGACGATGTTCCTATATGGATTATACTGTACTGGCCGCTGTTTATCGACTGCTAGCACGCGGTCACCCATTACATTCTGCATTTTGTTTGTACAAACCACTGGCCGCGTGTGCATCGCTCCTATTCTTGTTGGCCGTTGCAACTTGCTGGTCGTCGCAGACAGTGCGCGATAGAGCATATAACTCCATACAAACCGTTGGCTGTCGCAACCTGGCCACGCCGGGGGCTATAAACGTGGGCTCAGTGCTTATATGTTAGGCTTGAAACTAACTTGGGTATGATTCCTGGCATGGATGTAGTGGCGTTTTTAAAATACCGAAAATGTAGCACAGTTGGCTGGAGCGTTGCTGTGTAGCAGAACACGGTTAGTCACTGTCTATCTCTCTCGAGTTCGAGCCTCAAGTCTCGGCTGCGGCATCTGGCAAAAGTCAGAGGGAATGGTTGTTATGCGTGTGTCTGTCCTGGTTGAGTAATGGAATGGCAATGTGCTATGCTAAACTCCGCCAGGACATTAATATAAATAAGACGATAAAAAAAATGCATCAGGTACATGCTTAAAATTATTTCCAAAATATGAAATATAACAAAATAAATTATATTTCTGTTAAAATATATTTATTCACCCTCTTTCAACTTTCTTAAGGTACAAGTTAAATAAACCCGTATTTAATTCGTCCTTAACATATAATATACATCCTTCGCAAATTAATAATTTTTTTCGTAGGCGGCTATGCACAGGAATCTTGATTTTAAATTTGCTTCAATCAATTAAGGCAACTACATACTATTCAGTACAAAAATAAAATCTTAATTATTGTTTGTTCTTTTTTTTAAATCTAGTGTGTGGCATTTAAGCCTATTGCTTTCAAGGCTGTTCGTTTCATTGCAGTTATATAAGTAAATACAAGAATTAACGGTAAACTGTCCCTGCAAAAAGTGTATAATTTTCTTCTTTCAGTGTTTAAAAAAAAAAATCACCTTGACAGGCACTCGAACAGAGTAAATATAATCTTGATGAATTAATTTCAAATTAATATTGGTCCTTTCAGATCAGTTTCATAGATAAAACACTTCTAATTAAAATTTTTCTTGCATATAAAAATTTTAAACATTATTTAATTTAAACAAGTTTTGCATTGCTAATAAACAATAAGTTTCCAAAGAAATTTGTAAATGTAGCAAGAATCGTGCGCAACAATTCGATTAATTAATTCAATGTATTATCCTCCACTTGTTTTTATCATAAATTATTACGAGAAATAATGTAACCCAGTAATTTTAGCTCGGCATTGGTAAGTAAAACACCAAGGTTTCCGTAAGACTCGTGGCGTTATCTCGTATTTTATTAGTTATTTTTTTATTACAAGTGTTTGGTAGATAATTGTTAATAATAAAATATTGCATAAAATTACGTGTTACTTTACAATAATACTTTATTGAAAGTATTGCGATATTACAAAAAATACAAATTATTAATATTGGCACAAACTGCACAGAAGATAAATAAACAGATTTAATATTTATATATTCGATACAAAAAAACTAAGAAAATATGAAAAATAAGAGAATATAAAATTTGCGAAAAATATAGACATGTTCGGAACCAAATCAGTAAAAATTTGCGGAAGTAATTAATATTTATGACTTTACAATATTTATGATTTTATATGTACCTATTAATTTAAAGGACTGCAACAATTCTGTCATAAATATGCTTATATTTATTGGTAAAGATAAAAAAATAATATATACCCTGTTAAAACTACACATGCGACTTCATTAACGAAATAGTACTTTTATTGGCTTTTAATTTCGCACCCTTTAACTATATAAGATATACTTTTATATAATTAATTAGTACAAAAATAAACGTACATGAACTGAACGAATAGTGAATTTTCAAAATTCACTAATCAAATTAATGTATCCTCAATTTGTAAAAATGTTTTTGAAGTATTTCAGGTGTAATAAGTACTGATGAATTAAGGTAAGCGTCCATTAGATAACGAAGAATTATTCATGTGGTACAAAGTCCCAAAAAAGAAAAAGAAAAATTTAGAGAATGCCACAAATAACGTTCAGACAGTTGCACATTCACCCGTGTACCTGACATTTATAATATTATTCAACGATTGAAGGTGAAGAAAATCGTCTTCTTTAAAAGTTATTCTTGTAATATTTTTTCACCTTTACAATTTTAAAACTTGCTAAAAACTCTAATTACACTGCTGGAAATTTGAAGACACCCAGAATTTTGAGATTTTAAATCAACGTAAATGTTTTGTTCGATTTGAATAATTTATTTTTTTGCTCGAATCGATCATTATTGGGGACTGTAATTGTCATTAAAATATCTTCCTAATGAACATATCTCAAAATTTTCTACACGGTAGAATTTAATGCTGTTTTTGCCAAATTTCAAATCTTCACCTAGTGTTAACTACATGGTCAAGCTTATCAAATATTGTTGGTAGGTAGACGCGTCCTTCCTCTATAAAATTTTTTTGAAAATCCAAACTGTATCTCTTACTATTAGAGATATAGGTTCTCTTGGTCAGCTGTATTTTCGACTAATTTATGTTAAAATTAACAAAGTTGATTCTAAACACGTCAATAAAAAAATTTTTGATTATTATATTTGAAAATAATATACAATCATACAAAAACAAATTAAGTTCCTCTTCTTGGTAAAAGTTTAAAATATAGAGTGGATTGAAAAATAATATTAACTGAACATTTTTTTGCTAATTATTATTTACTAACTTTTACAAATCTTATCACAGATAAGTATAACATATATCTTCTTAAACAATTATTTTCCCGGCTATTTGCCAAAACGCTGAAACTTGGATTACAAAAAAAATAATATGCACATTATGTTCAGTACAACTGACTCAATAATGTTATTTTTGTTTTCAACTATTCTGTCTAGTAAAACCAAAAATAAATAAAACACAAGGTACTCACCCGTTGAACACTCACTTTAAAAAATTTTAAAATATCTACCGACACGTGTTTCTGCTTGCAGAGCTTCATCAGGGTAGCCAGCACATTTAAAGAATCCAAAGCAACAAAACTTGTAAACCTTAATGTAATAAACATTAATGGCTTCAGAGAAGTTTTTTAAAATGAGTGTTCAACTGGTGAGTACCTTGTGTTTCATTTATTTTTGGTTTTACTAGACAGAATAGTTGAAATTAAAAATAATATTATTGAGTCAGTTGTACTGAACATAATGTGCATATTATCTTTTTTGTAATCCAAGTTTCAGCGTTTTGGCAAATAGCCAGGAAAGTAATTGTTTAAAAAGACATATGTTATACTTATCTGTGATAAGATTTGTAAAAGTTAGTAAATAATAATTAGCAAAAAATGTTCAGTTAATATTATTTTTCAATCCACTCTATACAATCATACATGTAAATAGTTACTTGTCTGAACGTTATTTGTGGCATTCTCTAAATTTTTCTTTCTCTTTTTGGTACTTATTACCACGTGAATAATTCTTCGTTATCTAAAAAATATAGTTAGTTACCCAGTATGTTACTTAAAAATAAACCTCTGCACTTGTGACTTTACGTCAAAAGATTAGTTAATCAAAGTGTTTTTTGACAATATGAGACAAAAATAATAATATAATTCGTTTTCCGAAACGTTAGGGAATTATATTATTTTTGTGTCTCATATTAGCTGTCAAAAAACACTCCCTGACTAATCTTTTGACGTAGTCACAAGAGCAGAGGTTTATTTTTCCAGTAACATGCTGTATAACTAATTATAATTTTTAGATAACGAGGAATTATTCATGTGGTAGTAAGTCCCAAAAAAGAGAAAGAAAAATGTAGATAGATTTTAAAACAATATACATTTTGAGCTATTTTAATTCTGCCGAGCATTCTGAACATATCTAAAAGGAGCCAATAATTAGTACATGATGCTATTAACGATCCTAATATGTACAGACATTTTATATACTAAAAATTCTGCACCACCTTAGTAACAGGTAAATATTTTGTAACATACTTCCTTGACGAGCGAGTCTACTGCGTTTTCTGTCGAACCAAAAAGCGTGTTCCATAGTAATTTCTATTATATAAAACTGAAAAGGTTATTGCGGGCATATTGTATTTGAGACAACCGACGGCCAGGTGTTTGTATCAGTGCACCTAAAATGCAGGTTACCATTCGAAAATGACTCTTATACTTGGGTGTTCTTAAACACCCTCTGCGTGTCGAGTCTAACAGCTGGTCTCTGGCGGATCAACTACAACCAGGCTACTGACAAATTTTTAGGGTACAGTGCTGGAAATGGGAATATCAGAAGTATTTTAAAAAAATAATTTCATATTTTCAATAATTTCTAATGATGATATGATAAACATGAACAAGCACACATTATTTTACGTCTACCTTACCTATACTAGGTATAAATAAACAAATAAAAATTCTGCCAAGCGAAAACAAAATCAATGGGTCGAGAACGAAGAAACTACCATGTTACAAAATTCACAAAGCTTCATGTTCTATTTTGGTTTTTTGAACATAGGCTATTTTTTTTGTAATTCATCAGAAAATTTACGTTTGCGACGGGACATGCTTGTGCAGCACTCTACTCTGTGTATTGTTTCTATATCAAGATCCAAGCAGTTAACCAATAAACTATTTAAATAACGAAATGAAAATATGAAAAATAGGTTATAATCTTACTTGTAAGTGCGTGATAATTAGGTAGAGTTACTAAATATTAGAAAATTCTACACTAGAATTTACATTATATATTCAAACCTCATCTGTGAAGTACCGAATGTGAACTATGAAGTAGATAACAAAGGAAACTATAAGCATATATCTGGATAAAATTATCATGTAGGTCACTAATTATTTCACAAATAGTGTTGAATCCTTCGTTTCGTGAGAACAATTTTTAGTAGTACTAAATTTATTTGTTGATTTCTAGAATGAAATAATAGAATAATTATTGGATTTTACAAAAGCATTCTCTCAAACCTAACATGATAGCTATAGATTTTTAAGTTTTATACTGACATTCATATCCGATTGTGCTAGTTAAAAGTAAAAAAACCAAAAACAGCACTTCCAATATTTATCACAGAAACTATTAAAACAACTACATAGTCTAGGAGCAAGAACTGCATTGAAATAAATAACAGTGTTCTTAGGATTAGAAGCAAAAAAATATTATAAGATTGAAAAAAATATTAATATTAACATTATTAGAGTAGTTGTTTTAATAGTTTCTATGATAAAATTGGAATTGGAAGTGTCGATTTTGATTCATTATATGCCTAAAACTTTTATACTAGCACATTCAGATAAGAATGTCAGTATAAAACATAAAAATCTATAGGTACTTATTATTATCATGTTAGGTTTGAGAGAATAATTTTGTAAAACCCAATAATTATTTTGTTTTTTTTTTCTAGAAATGCATACATACAAAGCAATAATATGTCAGCTTTTTTGAAATGTTATTTTGTTGCCTTGAGTTTGTTGTTGTTAATCGAAAAAGAGTTCATTTGGGCTTGAAACAGAAAAGTAAGAGTATTTAATATTTGCAGCACCAAAGAAGTACTTGTACTCTTTAAAGAGTACGGCTGGTATAATAACCCTAAACTGCAGTCAATGAATTAAATAAAATAAGGCTACTTAAGACTAAATTTAATATTAAATATTTTTTTTTCTACCTTATATTTGTAAAAATTGATTGGGATTCTAAAAATAATGCATAATTTTTTATGATTTATTAAAAAAATTAGGAATGTGCTGGAATTGTATTAAAAAGATTAATATTAATCCAGTTCCAGAAATATTAATAATCGATTCGATGTGTAATACTCACTTTTATAAAATAAAACATGTTTTCTATTCTGTCTTAGAAGTTTACATGTACAGTAATCTTGTTACGATATGTTGACACATAAGGATTTAAATGATTTGATTTAGTACAGAATACGAATAGAATATCTATATAAGATTTTTTGTGGATTTATTACAGTTAAGCTTGGGAGAATAAGCTTTACAGTGCGATTGGCTTAGGGGAAAACATTTCATTTAGGGCGAATTGTACCAAAGTTTAACTTTGATCGTTGATCAATTACCAAAAACACAATAGGCAAGATGCAAATTTTTTTTTGATATCATAGATGGACAGACCACTAAAAAATGTGTTTTTTCATATACTTATTTATTTTTCTTGCTCGGATTAAAGCTAAAAAAATTATTAACTTTAGCAGCGAATTTAAACACGTTTGAACGACGCATACCTCCGTCAATTGCGATGTGACGTCAGTCTGTATAGGTTTTCTACAAGTGAGTACTGTTACTCGCGGTTTATTAAAATACGATGTTACTTTTATGTTATACCATGAAGAGTGAAAATAAAAGGAATTATAAATATTGTATTATATCTAAGTGTACAAATGCAACAATAAAAACCTAGAAAAGTTAATTTTGTTTTTAAAATTAGAAATAAATGGTGCATTGCTATGAAACGGGACGACCGAATCATGAAATTATCGGAATCTACACGATTATACTGCTGCCAGGATCCTTTTTATGCAAGTTCAGACAATATTTGTAAGTTTTCTCATTAAAACCAATGATTTGATATGATTTTCTCCGTGTCACATAAAGTAAGGACAGAGAAAACCACGAGACATTCAAGTACATATAAAAATGTGTTCGATTTTAGGTATAATTACTGCATACTTCCATCCTTGTTGTACATAGGTGTTTCTCAATTAATCTATCTTTGTTGCAGTTTAGGAAGATTTTCGTAGATGCCGCTGGCGTTGATGTTGGATCCGGTAGCCATATTGTTTGTTTTGATGCTGATATTGTGTGGTGTGTGTCGTTTTTTATTGTATATTGGATTACGAATTGTAAAATACTGTGACTTTTAAATACTATTTTATTTGAACTTTTTATTAGTGTTAGTGTAGTAAGTATATAATTTTATTATAACCATGCCACAAAAACATTGTCTTATTTGTGGATTCAATGTAGAACAGGTGGAAGAAATGCACTATTTTCCAGTCAATGACCAAAAGTAAGTTTGTGTTTTGTGTTTTAAAGGTATTTAAATGAAATTGTTTCCTTCTTGTTAGGTCCAAAATTTGGCAAGAAATGATGGGAATAAAATGTGTTCCTGATGTATCACTACGAACACCTTTTGATATAAACCTAAGATTTCTGTTATTGTCACTGAATTCATCTTTGATAATGTGAACTTCTCATGGTATTCCTGTTCTGACCATTATAAAATTGTAACTAGGGAGATCGTGAAAGTTGTGTGGAAAATTGGGATTCCTTGGTGGTGTGAAAGAAAAAACCAAGAAAACATCCAGAGCCGTAAGGATGCAAAGAAATCTAAACATAAGCTGAGGACATTCCAGCATCGATAGTTGTTGATATGAGGTTTGTTCCAGCAGCAGTCAGAAACAGTTTGCAAACTATGAAATAAATAAATATGTTTTATTTTATTAGCTTCTTATGGCTTGATAACTTCAATGCTATTATTGTTTTTTTTAAAATTTCAAGTGTTGATGTTGCTTGAAACTGTAATGTGTCCATATGCGCCTACCTAATATGTTTATATTTACCCAATAATTATTAATTAGGTATATAATTTATGTACCTACGAGCAAGTACTTCTTCGTTTTTGTGTAGGATATGTATATTTATTTGTAAAAACCTATCGGTGTTTGTAATATGTTTTGTTAATGTAAACTTTACATAAGCAATTAAATATTATTACTATTATATTTGTTAAAAGCATTGTTAAATTGCAGACCACATTGTATAAATAATGTGCAGCATTAATCGATGTTGATACATATATCTGGGATGTTGGGAAGCAAATGTACATTTTTTTTCCTTATTGGTAGGCTTATCTATATATTTTTTTGTACTGCCATATAGGTTTTGTATTACATAGGTACCTGTTGTTCAAGAAAGTAATATAATCGTTATTATTTAATTGTAAAATGCTTAACTTTTTGTTTAGCCATTTATTTTTCTATGGTTTATATTATTTAAAATATCTTCATAATTATTGCAGTCATTGTGGCTTGTTATTTTATTTATTTTATATCAGTAAATGATTTATTTTACCTGTTTTGTTTTATTTCTTCATTAAAATGTAATTGAAAATATAACAACAGTCAACAAAACGCATCGCGCGCTTTTTTTAAATCACGGCTCATCATCGCGCACGCCATCTATTCTAACCTTCCCAAACAGTAGACCAGTGCATTATTCCGAATAGAAATAATACATCGACGGTGTTTCGACAAAAAGGCGTAAGCGGCTTTTACCAAATTTTACAGGAGAGCCAAAAATTGATGAACATATAAAATGTGTTATTCCAAGTTTAATTTTGTTTTAATAAAATTATAAATAGTTAAACAAAAAATACCTTGTTTTGGGTGTCGAAATAATCGCAGGTGAGCATTTCAACCCGTGCCACTATGAGATTTCGACGTTTATTAATTTATAATCTCACTTTATTCACAACGGAAATTATCGATTACGCTTATTCAACTTCAATTTTAACGATTCTCGAACTTTTGGTGGATTCAACCATAGTGTTAGCGGAAAGGCTTATATCTTACGATATGTTTTCGATAATAATCTCATTTTGCAGATTATTGTCGCTTACGCCTTTTGTCGGAACACCGTCGACATATCGACGGTGTTTCGACAAAAAGCGTAAGCGCTTTTACCAAATTTTACAGGAGAACCAAAAATTGATGAACATTAAAATTGTTATTCCAAGTTTAATTTTGTTTTAATAAAATTAAAAATAGTTAAACAAAAAAATATCTTGTTCGGAGTGTTGAAATAATCACAGGTGAGCGTTTTAGCCCGTGCCACTATGAGGTTTTGGCGTTTATTAATTTATAATCTCACTTTAATCACAACGGAAATTATCGATTACGCTTATTCAACTTCAATTTTAACGATTCTCGAATTTTTGGTGGATTCAACCATAGTGTTAGAGGAAAGGCTTGAATCTTACGATATGTTTTCGACAACAATCTCATTTGCAGATTATTGTCGCTTACGCCTTTTTGTCGTAACACCGTCGATATACTTGAATGTCTCGTGGTTGTCTCTGGTAAGGAGTAATTATAAATACGTCACTTTCATCAGCAATAACGTTTATTACTATTATTTAGCAACAAGGTGTGTACCTTGTTGCTTTTGTATCCCTAATTTCAGCTTTGAAAAAATAAAATCAGTATTATTAGCAAAGAAACCGCCCCTTAATAAATTAATATATTAGTGATTTTTACGTAATAAATAAACGCGAGATTTAACAGTCGTAAACTTGCAATTTAATGCATTCAGGTATACTGTCAAAGCCAAAGTTCTACGATATGACGTCAGGCCAATATCGTATCGTTCGCGTTCACGTGATTTTGCTTACATAAAACTTTAAATTTTAAATTGAATTATTTACAAAACTAATTTTCTTTTGTCATACATATTCTCAATATATAAAATTTGTCGTGAAAATAAAATAAATTAATGCATTTCTAAAATGCCATGCATCTTATCTATTGTTTCTATGGTAACTGATCCAGGATCAAAGTTACCTACACCACTGTGGTGCAACTGGGTTGTAACATTCAAAATCGATTCATATGAAAATATATGTCACAATGACATAGCCGTTCTGGTAGTTGTAAAATTTCTACCGATGACTTTGTTCATGAAGCTAGAAATGTTGGTTCTCATGGGGATACCAATTTGTTCCAATGGTATTTTTGAATTCATCAATTTTAAATAAAAAATTAAAAATATAGCTACACGTGTGAAACGCCTTTTTGATAACTAGAAAAATGTGTTAAATGATTAACGTGATACACAAACACATTTAGGTAATCAACCAATACCAGTTATAAATACGTATTCGATTAAGGAAGCGTACAAAATGTATTACAAACAAGGCTATTAACAAGTTCAGTGACATTTCGTTAATTTTTAATTTTTTAATAATTAGTAACTGGAATTACCATAAGGGTCTAGATAAATAATACAAGTAATTATTAACATTTAAGTTATCTCATTATTACTTACGTATAGAAATATTTATTACGTAGGTATACTAATATTTCGTTCCGCTTTGTAGGCGCTTTAAAAATTGAAAAATTTTTGAAAGCGACACTATTGGCAATATAAGCAGTGGCTAATAATACAAATTTAGGACTAACGTTATTGAATTTCAATGTTAAGATTAAAGCCGTAAAACTTATTGAAAATTTTAAGAAAATCGTATTGGTGTTTTAGTTCCTATTTTATTACAGCGCCAAATTCCACGGCACACAGTGGACGGAAACGCCGAAAAGCTGGCCAAAATATAAAGGCATTGAGCTATTTTACTGAAATTGTGCATACAGGGTTTTTTTGTGTCGCTGATCAAGAATCCGAAATTGAATTTTGAAAAAACAAAATGACGGCCATGAAATCCCCCCAAAACATACCAAAAATCGCCAATTATCGCTGCATTTTTTACAAAACTTTGTATAGTTTTTTTGGGTCGCTGATGAAGAATCCCATATAGAATTTCAAAAAAATTACGGTCAAAAATATATACATAGTTCAAAAATTATTATTAAATTGAAGCGAATTCATGTGTTTCATTTGTTTCGGGAAAATTAGGATCTGGGGAATGGAATAAAAATGTGTAATGACTTTGAACGTATGAGTTGAGAACGAATGACGTTCTCATTTCATGAGAACGCATTCAAAAGGAGCCCACTTTATGGTGCACGAATGTGCATGCATCCGTGCATTCGCGCACAATTTGGTCAATATCTCGCAAAGATGCAAAAAGATGCAGCTAATTTTTTATACACTTTCGAAAAAAATGTTCATTGAACACATTCCAATAAGTTTCAAGACCAACCATCACCAACCGCGTAACTTATGGCTTTTTTTTGTGGTTTATGAATCGTTGCATGTACAAAAATGCACTCCACTTCGATAATTATTTACTAATTACCATATAAATAAACTGATCTGATACTGAGATATTTTAATTGTACTTACTTTCTGATGCAGAATTCATTTTTATGACACAGAAAACTGCACTTTGAGAATTTTTACGCTGCAGACAAAATTTATCGATTTTTGAAGCGTTGCGAGCTGCCGAAGTGACGCGCTGCACGGTCGCACAATAAGTAATTAACGGTCGTTTCTAATGCTAGGGGTACCACTACAACGATTTAAAACGTTTCCATTTCAAAAAAAAATTTTCATTTTTTTTAATTTTGGCCAGCTTTTTTGGCGCTTCCGTCCACTGTGCGGCACCACAAAAATACTACTACTACTGGCACTGTATTCAATATTATTTCATGGTTGAGAGGTAGGAGCACTTGACTCTCACCTCGGGATACTGGGTTCGCTCCTGGAAATTAAACTTAGCATATCATCAGCCTATCTTAGACTACGGAAATCAGTCGCAGCGATTCGGTAGCGGCCACAATATCGTCGCAATTTTTAATATCACTATGGAATTTTGTTGCGATCCTAGAGATTTTTCCAGGATTGCCACTAAACATTTTACTGTCTTTAAGTACTCTAACACCCTCACTGGTGATCGGCGTTTTGCTATGCTCTTTATTTGCATTATTAAATAATTAACTTCATTTATTTGGTTTATCTCAAACAATAACAAAAAAGTTTGGTAGATGTGAACTCGTTGATGTTTGCAGTAATTTTAAGTTAGTAACTAAAAAAATGCAGTAACGGAATTACACAATGTGATAGTGTCCACTAATCTATGGGTAACAGAATCATCTCCGCAATTTTGTTATGACACTGAATTGCATAGTCCAACAGAGGTGTATACGTATATTGGTTTCAAGTGAAATTTTCAAGCTCTCCCATCCTCAGTAAAAAAGCAAAAGATATACTGACAAATTATGTCTCCCTTATATTGACAAATTAAGGTTAAAATATAATTCCTGCAAAAGTTTTCGGTGGGTCACCCGATATAGTGTCTTCTCCAAGTCTCTTGGTTAGTTAATTAAAACTGATTGTGGAGATTTATACATACGTATACACGACGCTGATAGGCTCCAGATAGGGAAAGCTCAGCCATAGCTGAATTTACGAAGGTGCAATATTACAATATTTATTTCATTTCGGTTAATTTTCGACGTTCCATTTTCAAATTTGGCACAGTGACAGGCAAGGAGTTAGAATTTATATTCGATTATTTTTAACAATGATTTTTCGAGACGGTTTTTAATATTTGTAACCTTGAATTTCAAGGTCACATGGAAATGTTTCTTTTTATAAAAAAAGGACATTTTTGACTTGGTTGAATTGGCATAGAATAACTCGCTACCATACCAATGTCATTTCAAATTAAACATGGAAGTTATTAAATTTCGTTACAGATACATATTTTAACTGATAATTTACAAGACATTTACGCCCTAAGGCCAGCATGTTTGGGAGAAATATAGATTAGTAAACGTCGATAACACAAATAGATTTTTAACTTTTATAAGTGGAGGTATTATAGCAGCAAATTAATCGTTTACTATAATATGTATCTTTAACATATTTTGGTACAATTTTAGAAAAAATTGCTGACATATTGTCACAACATGATCTAAATGTTAGTTTTAAATCATCAAAGCTTGCAGACATTCTGTATAACGCTATAATGATAAAACTACCAAACTGAAGAAATCAGGAGTATAGTGACATTCGAATTTTAGTATCTTTTATGTGGGTCTGGTCGTCGTAGATATAAAGAATACCTATGCTCCTGTGGATTCCAAAAAACAGATTTAACTTTTTCAAATCATATTTTGTTTAATTAATTCACAGTTTTCCAAATTTAAACAGTATTAGCATATTACACGTAATAGAAAAAAGCTCCAAACCAAATTTACTAGAATCCATAGAAATTTTTAATTCAAACAATAGTGCCGGAAATTGCATACTTACTGAACGACCAGTTGAATTTATATTATATTTATATATCATAATATACTTTTTGACATATTTAAGTTTTATCAAAATTTCTGTATTTGTTAACTTACCCATTATCTCTATACGTCATCTGTTTATATAAAAATTTCCTAGAATAGTAAATATCCCTCGATATACAATATCGAGGGACGTTTACTATTCTAATAAAATAATAAAATATTTTTGCCAACTTAATTTGCACTCATAAATCCGAATTTCCCATCTTTAACGTAGTAAACAGTCATAGTTCATAAATACTATTTGACAAACATTCCAAGGCAGAGATATGATATGAGTGATGGATGATAGACAGCGAAGTACAGTCAGGGCAGAACATTTTCCGGCAATGCTGTCTGATAGATATTTTGTTTCACAAGTGGTGACAAGTGACTCTAGTCCTTGTTAACAGTGCATCTGGTGACTCTTGGTGACAAGTGACTTTCTAGTCCTTTTTACCAGTGCACCTGGTGACTCTTATTTCATTAGGTAAACGACTTGATTTTAATAGCACGAGAGCTTAGAAGTAAAACATTATTTTGTCTAAAAGCGGTAAAAATTAGTTCGTCATCTGATATAGGTATTTTACTATTTTTAGTAGCTTTCCTACTTTCTTATATACGGCTTGTATATATAAAGCGCAAAATAAAATTAACTATAATTCTTACCGCGATTTTTTTTATGACATCATTTACTCGCTTAAATAAATTCATTTTAACCACCGAAAAATTGATCAAATATTCGTCGAAAATCATATTTAAAGAAAAGTTTGACAGTTATAGAACACTATAATATGAAATATGTATTTAGAAAACTTTCAGCACACGTAGGAATTATTATTTATTTCTAATCCTGACAAATAATAATCATTGTTTATGTTGCCGTCTTCTGATGAGCTGGAATTATTATTATCATTATAACTATCAGAACTACAGGAGTCGTTATCTTCATTTAAATTTATTATAATCTGTTCGACAACAATACCCATCATTGGTTCTCTTTGTATAAATTCATCTTTAAATTGTTTTGCGCGTTTGCAATATGACTTCCTTTTATCTACAGTAAATTGCAGAAAAAATTCATCGCAATATTATTCTACTCTACCCAAGGTAAAGTTGACGTTTTTATCAGACACGTATTGCTTCATTGCCCCCATACCAACTTTGTCAGGTTTAGATCGGGATGGTAACGTGGTGATTTTAGTACATCATGGACCTTGCTATTAAAATATTCCTCAATGGCATATCTTTTAAATGTAGTTTTTACCGATTTAAATATAGGTATTATAAAGTTCAGGCTTCAACATTTGGTCATCAAATGGCATATTGCGATCCTGCATGTCCACTTTTTTAGTACAATTGGTTCGGCATTTGTCTATTTGTGTTTGTGATAGGGAGCCTTATCAGTTATTATAACAGTATAACACGAAATACAACAATTTAAGTTACTTTTTGCAAGAGTGTACCCAATGTAAACACTAACAGACATTATGCGAAAGACGGTCCCCACTCTAAACAACCCTGATCCTTTGAGCACCTTTATCTCACTGCCACGATACGTTTGTTAAGTAGTAGTTTTGGCACAGTAAACATTAACTTTACTGTGGTTTTCGTATACATATATTAAAATTGTTTTTGTTTATTCATTCTCTTCGGAATCGTTCGAAAACGGCACGTTAAGTGACGCAACTGCAGTACTACGTTTACTTACAATAAATGAGTGACAAAAAACAAAGCAAAATGTGTTTTTACTTTCTTATACCTAATTAGTAGGTATAGTAATCGTGATTTTTTTCGACCTTGAGATTTTGATTGATTTATACGTTTGGAACCCTTCTGAATCCATTCTGACTATTTTCCGAATGAAGCGTGCGTGCGTGTGTGTGTGTGTGTGTGTGTGTGTGCGCGCGCGCGTGTGAATGTAAAAATACTAAGGGAGACTTCCGAAATTTGACAGTTAAGATTGTCAACAACATTTTAGGTGACACATTAAATTTGGTGAATGTGGTACCACCAGAAGAGACACAATGAATGAAAGAAAAAAGGTACAATTTCGGGAAAAAGAATTAAAATGTTTTATTGCATTTCTGGACGAATCTCGACGAATTATACAGAAAAACATAACTTTATAGAAAACATCTGTCTGCATGTCTGTCGTATCGCGATAGCAGCAACAGTTTTTGCGATAAAACATTTAAATTTGGTACACACGTTCTAAAAGCCAGAGACAATGATAAATTCGATGGTGAGCAAAATTGGCTGAAAAGGGGGTTCACGGGACCCAAACTTTTTTGTATTTGCCTTTAAAAAAAATATATATTCTTAATGAAAGATTATAAATCATGTCTACTATATCAAGCCAATAAAATATATTTTCCAATTACTTAAATAAAGCTGATGTAAACTTAAGTCTTTTATACATTTGACCTCATAAAATGGATTTAGGATAAATTTAACAGTTTGACATTTAAAATGTCTAATTTAGTTATAAAAGTGTCAATGTTAATAAGAAGAAATTATTAAAATATATGACATGAATTATTATTGACAGTATCGAATGACACTGATAATTAATTATTTAAAAATTTTAATGAAACATTTCAAGGTACGCTATTAAAATTTAATTGAGGTAAGTGAAGAATTAAATAAAATATTTTTTTACATCAGGTTGTATATACTTACTGGTATAAGAAAGTTATATCATCATGATTAGATATATCACAAAGTAACGGCAATTAAATTTTTGAAAATGCATAGTTTCGCGTAAAGATATTTTAAAGGCAAAACACATTAATAGTAAACAAAACAATTGTAGGAAAGACAAACGACAAATTTATGGGTTGTCACTGTTAATGAATCGACACTTTGTTTCGCAGCAGTAAACAAATTCTTTCAGGTTGATAGTTAATTCCGTCTGACCAAGACAACGAAATACATAACCAGTATTGCATATGTGCTAATTTTGTTGATACTCAAGATGTGGTTCGAATTCAATAATAAACTATAGATCTCCATCCTTTCACTAATTAATTATTGTTGGCTGCTTGGGGCCACTGAGTACTCATTTTCTGGCAAGAGGCAAAGTAGCTGTACTAGTATTAGGAAACAACGAACTTCCTAGGCTTTGTGTAGACTAAATATTTGAAATCGTCAGTAATAAAATTATAAGCAAGATGAATTATAGAAAATGGCAGTTTTTCATTAAAAAAAATCTTTAAAGGTACCATACAAAAAAAAAATTGTGAAATCAAGAGAAACTGAAATTTTTGTTCAGAATTAAAACAATGCACCTTTTACTTTTTTTAAATTTATATAAAACATGTAACATTTTTCTTGACATTATTTTTTTAATAATTATTTCTAAATTTAAATATGATTTGATTAATTAATTTCACAAGAAAAAACTCAAGGATTAAAACAAACAAAGACTTACAGAAGACTTTTGGTACGTTCTACCACGCATATTACAAACGTTAAATGCTTACAAAAAGAATAGTGTATCCGGAAATGTCGGAACTTTTAGTTGAGGCGTTTACTTAGAAGAGACCTGGGCAGAAAATGTTGATGATGAAGATAACGATGATAAAGAAGATAATGATGTAGTGGAATTGAATGTCATTTTTGTTTCTTTACCTTGTTTATGAACCTCAAATTTATTTTTATTTATTTTATATATCGATAATTAACAGGAAATATGATTACATGTATATTTATGCCTATCACACAGTGTATAATATTATTAAAATAATGCTAGTGCTTCATATTTATCAAAACTTATAAATATTACGGAACAATAATTATGGAATCACTTGTTTTAACCAAATTAATACTATGCTTTAGTAAAAAGTTTAAAATATTAGCGTTTTTTATTGTTGGTTAAAAATAGTTGCTACTCTAGAATTCGGCCGCACGTACATATGATGATCAGAACAGCCGCTCTATCTGCCGCGCCTGCCTCACTGTTGCACCCGAGCAAAAAACGCGGAACTTTGACCAGCGCGGCTTGCGCCATCTTAACTTTTTGTGGCAATTAAGGAAATATAAATAAATCCTATATGTCTCTTCCCTATTATACAGAAGAAACAAGTGATTGTTGAAGAAATGTTTTTATATCTAAGAACGAAAGGTAATTAAAAACCAATATGTTCCATTTGCTTATATTTGCTAACAATTTATGTAAATGCGAACGAAGAAATTAGGAAAACATATTGTTTATTTATTTCTTTTTGTTTTATACAATAACTTCCAACAATAGTGTAATAGCATCGATAACAAAAATAATAAATTACTCACGTTAAAATCAAACACCTCAAATTTACGGTCGATGATATGTTGTACATGAACAATTTACATACATTTACAGTATAAACAGTAATAAATGGATAATAAGTTAATTACTAATTGAAGAAGTTAACCTACTAAATCAATGAATTTAATGAACATCAAAGGCCATTTGCAATCTGTGATTTATATATCTACGTCCTCTTGTAAAAAAGAAGTAGTTGCAGATATTAAATCGAAAAAAACTGGCTGAAAACTGAAACTTTACCTACCTTTTCATCATCAACAAAATAACGAACAGTACAGTGTATTTAATCGTTTTCTAGTCTAAATAGGACCTCAACAATCAATAAATAACTTTCAAACCTATTTTACTCGACCTTGTATAAATAAATAATATCTCGTCGAGCAAATTTCCAATGATTAATAATAATAATAATAATAATAATATAAGAATGGGTTTAGTTCATCAATTTGGCCACTTATTTACATATTTATCATTAAAAGATATGAATGCGCAAATCCCCATATTATTGTATAAACTTGCACCGAAAGCAATAAACAATTGCAATAATAATTTTCATTCTTCTTGGAAAATAAAAGGTTGCATAATATTTCCCACTAAAGAAATGGCAAGAAATATTGAAATCGGTTAATGCAAAGTTAAGAAATAACTTGTGTAATGAATTCTCGTTCACGTTTTAATTCCATTCATCCAAGAAATAGAATCGGTGTCTTAATTATTTACTCGGACGCACTAATTAAAATGTTTCGTTTTTTCATTTCAATTTTAGATAAATTTCACCCAGATTTCACTATGCCATTTCCAAGGCCTTTCACGGATGAAAGGAGCAGGTAAAAATACAAGCATATCTTGCGGTATACAACCGGAAATTGCTTTTAAGATAGTTCTGTATTATATTTTGAACGATACAGATTAAAAAAAAGAAAAAAAAAAAAAACGTGGAATTAATTTGTTGCATATAGTGATGATATATTTAAAGTTTATTTCAAACTTATTTGCAACATAAAAAACGTCGGCTTCTTTGATCCCTTTACCACCGCCAAAGAAGCTAACGTTTTTTATGTTGCAAATAAGTTTTAAATAAACTTTTTTTTACACATATCGATTTTTATTTAAAGTGTAAATAAATGGGGTCTTGCCGTTCAAACTTTTTTTATTAATTTTTGAATGAACCACGACCGATAAATTAGAAAAGATCGCTCAATCACTTTAAGGATCGTAAGGAAATGATCACAAATTTCCGCTAGTTTTGGGCTACTTACTATATAAATATAATTATATAGTCCTATAATTTTATATAAAAAATTTGGTTTAATATTGTTACGCCACTGACTTGTAAGACTGAATTATACGAGAACGGCGGGATATTTTGGAATGCCTAGACCGTAAGGAGTAAAAACACGTCCGAAGTTAACTTAATACGAACGAGTAAAGAAAAAGAAAGAGACATAAGTTCTTGTGACTTAGTTAAGACATTAATTAATCTATTGTTATTAATTGTTAATTAGTAAATAAAGTAGTGAATAAGTGTTACCTGGACTTTCAATCAACGAATCTATGAGGATAGGTGTTTGTGTGGATACAAACACGTAACAATTTGGTGTCGGAAGTGGATTGGAAGAGGAATTTCTGGAATATTCGAAAAGGTTCTACAGTGTTCTTCTCAGAAATTAGTGGTAACACGGAGAATTAAGCTACTGGACAGTGTTTGGAGGACTATTTCTGGACTGAATAGTGACTTTAAAGTGGATTTTCGAGAAGTTTCTAGAACATTCGATTTAGAAATAGTTGCAAATACGCGAGTGCCGCTAATAATAACGTGTTGTAGACTGAGAAAAAGGGCTACTAGTGCAATTTTGGGAAAATTCTAGAACATTCTATTTGGAAATCACAGCAGATACGTGAATTGTGTCGACGGAAACGTGTTGTAGACTTAAAAACAAGACTATAAGTGACTTTTAGTGACAATTCTAGAACATTCGATTTGGAAACCACAGAAGATACGTAGACTGTGTTAACGGAAACGTGTTATAGACTCAAAACAAGACTTATTAGTGATATTTCGTGAAAATTCTCGAACATTCCATTGGACAATTAGTGGAGATAAGTGAATTTTTGTCAACACAAAAGAAGTATAGACTCTAAATAAGACTTTCTAGTGCTGCTTCGAGATTTTTCTGGAACATTCCATTATTAAAATAGACGTGATATCAGCATTTTACGGATTTTATAGTGTAATAAACTTTATTTTTGAATTGATTTACGTGTCGTGAGTTAATGCCAACAACAAGAAGCATGGCGGAGAAACAAACACAAGACTTACTTGCGCTTGGTGCAACAAATGCAAGAACAAAGGAAGATTATGGAAGTCAAGAGAGAAGACGACAGGAAGAAAAAAGAAGAACAAAGGAAAATTTGGAAGATGAAGAAAGAAAAAGCAGGAAGAAAAAGAAGAACAGAGAAGACGACAAGAAGAAAAAGAAGAACAAGCGAAAGGACGACAAGAAGAAAAAGAAGAACAAGAAAGAATACGACAGCAAGAGAAAGACGAACAGAGAAAAATTATGGAAGCTCAAGAAAGAAAACAACAAGAAGAAAGAGAAGAACAAGAGAGAAACGCCAGGAAGAAAAAAGAAGAGTTGATAAAAATGATCGAAGGCCTGGAATAAGACGACAGGAAGAAAAGGAAAAGCAAAAGAAAGGAACGCCAGGAAGAATTAAGACAAATTATGGAGGGACAGCATCAAGTCATGCTCTCGGTCACTGAACAATTGAAGGAAGATGTACAGGCTGAAGTCATGGAAGTTAAAGAAGAAGTCAGTGAATTTAAAGAAATGTTTGAAGGAGAAATGACTGAAGTTAAAGGAAAAGTCAGTGAAGTTGAAGGGGAGATAGCCCGGTTGAAACAACAATTAAGAGAGAAGGAGGTCAATTAGTACTGTCGTCTGGTGCTAGGTTACAACCACCTTCCTTTGACGGTCAAAGTTCATGGTCAACATATAAGAGACAATTTGAGGCAGCTGCACGTTCAAATAACTGGAACGATGAGGAAAAGCAACAGCAATGGTATTAGCACTAAGGGGCCAAGCATTAGACCTGCTCCAAACAAACCTCCGCACAGCAACAAAACTTTAGCATTTTGGAGGCAGCGTTAGAACTAAGATATGGCGACCAACATCTCACCCAAGTATATCAGGCTCAGCTCAAATCACGCAGACAACGAGGTGGAGAAAGCCTCCAGGAGTTCGAGGCTGCGGTAGAAAGATTAGCCCATCTAGCTTATCCTGATGCACCAATGGAATTTCAACAACAGTTAGCAGTTGGTACATTTATTGATGGAGTAAGGGATCAAGAAATTAGGCGAATTCTTAAGTTGGCCAGGCATAAGCTTAGTAGTGAGGCTTTAGTACATGCACTGGAGATTGAGGCTGCCTATGAGGATACCACACAACCAAATCAGAGAGTACGAGCTGTGAGTGTGGAGGAAGACAAGTCATACAACACAACACAAAACCTGATATCTGATCTATACAAGATGATGACCCAACTACTGACAAAATCGAACTCCCAGCAGACACAAGACCAACAACAAAGTAGTGGGAGGCCGAATGGCGGCATCCGTTGTTATATGTGTGGCAAATTGGGCCATATTAAGAGGAACTGTCATGAGCTCAACATTCAAGATCCGAGACAAACCCAACAGCAAAGTAATGGGAGACAGAGTGGAGGACGTATGCGCTGTTATAAGTGTGGCAGAGTGGGCCATATTCAGAGTAACTGTCGTCAGCGCATCCCTGAGAGGGTCGCAGTAATGGAGAAGCCGCAGGAAAACTGGCGAGCTGGTACTTCGCGGAATATAGCAAATGGCCTTTCCAAAAGACCGTGTCAGAAAGACTGCAAGCCTTGCCACCGTAAGGAAGAACAACAAAAGGTACAAATAATGAAGACCGTTAAGATTGATGTTCCGGATTATTTGACAAAAGAGTCGTTAAGGGAAGCGCAGTTAAACGATAAGGAAACTGATCCTATTCTGCAATGGAAAGAAAGAGGAACTCGGCCCGATTGGAAGGACATTTCAAATAAATCAGTGGGGCTGAAGGCTTTATGGGCACAATGGGACTCCCTTATAGTTGAGGATGGACTGCTAAAGAGAGCTGGGAAAGTCCAGATGGGAGGAAAGTTACTTTGAAATTGTTAATCCCGAGGTGTCATGTAGCAAATGTACTTCAGCAAGTGCATAATGGAACGTCTGGCGGACATTTTAGCATCAACAAAACCTTGACTAAAGTAAGAGAACGTTTCTACTGGGTAAACAGTCGTCAAGATGTGGAGGCTTGGTGCCGCCAATGTGAAGTTTGCGCGGCAAGAATGGGGCCACAAATAAGAAATAAGCAATATAACGCAAGTGCTCCTTTTGAGCGAATTACAATAACAAATGACCGTATGAAGGCTCGTTATGATCTTAAGGCGAATTCAGGAGGGTTCCAGGCTGGAGATTTGGTTTGGCTATATAACCCACAACGAAAGAAAGGCAGGTCCCCGAAGTTTCACCCGCCCTGGGAAGGTCCTTACACTGTCGTCACCAGAATAAACGACGTTGTATATAGAATTCAGCAAAGTCCAAAATCCAAGATGAAGGTGAGAGTAAGTTTGAGATTTTTGGGGCGAAAAAAAGAAGAAAAGTTGGCGAACCAAGAATTCAGGGCTTGAACCTAAAAACCTTGTAAGTACTGTGAAGCATGGGGAGGCTCTGTTATGGTTTGGGGTTCCATGGCGGCTTCTGGAGCGGGACAGCTAAGCTTTGTTGACAGTACTATGAACAAAGACATGTATTTAAATATTTTAAAGGTTAATTTACCTGAGAGTGTCGCTAAACTAGGACTACAGGGGGCATAGGTGTTCCAACAAGACAACGACCCCAAACACACGGCTAAGGTTGTCAAACATTGGCTTCTATATAATACACCGAAACAATTAAATTCTCCGTCTCAATTCCCAGATGTCAATCCGATTGAGCATCTGTGGGATTTTTTAGACACTAAAATACGTTCCAGAGTAATTACATGTGCTAGTACCCTTAAAGATGCATTGACAGAAGAATGGAATAAGATTCCAGTCAATTTGACACAACGACTGGTTTCGTCCATGCATAGGCGGTTAGAAGCTGTGATTAAAGCGAAAGGTGGACCAACAAAGTATTAAAACTATAGTTTTTATTTTGTTAGAATAAGAAATTAGCTACTGTGTACTCACTTATGACTCGGACTGTTACATGTGTTCTGCTTTAATTTTTTTTTTCAAAGTATAAGAAGTTTCCCGATTAAGATATAAATGCCAATATTTATTTTGGGAGTTACCTACTTTATGTTACTGGTATACTTTTTTGTTTATTTATGCCTGCTGAAAAATAATTAAAAAGTTTTTTAATCTCTTTTACATGTGTACTCACTTTTGACTGACTGTAAACTTGTAAATAAACCAAAATAGGTCAAATATATGTATGTGGATAATATCGATTATTCAACCACAGATAAAATACAAACTTTGATTTTTTTTGTCCATACTGTATCGTATTATATTGATAATAGATAGTGTACGCTAGTGATTGTACTATCTTTAATAAACATGGGAAAATAAATAATTTCTAGTTCCAAATTGAAAATTACCACAAGATAAAAAAGAAATTAAAAACAAACATGCTTGGTGGCATGATATTCAAGGTTGCATAATAGTACCTAAAAATAGTAAAATGTGTTTATATTATTTTGTTTTCTTCGGTCTGTCTGTACACGAAATAAACAAACAACTCTTTATTAGTTATTTATTTTACCTAATTTTTTATTTGACCTAATAGTGCCAGGTCAGTTTGTTTAAATTGTATGCTGTTTTGCAAGGTATAAAAATTGTATTATATAAAATCAACTAGCAACGTACTTTATTTAGTACCTGGTCTTGAATAATTCATGTTGATTGTAATCTTTGATTAATACAAAGAATAATTATAATATTAATTAATCAATTCTCATGGTTGGATTTATATTAATTAGATAATAAAACAAAGGATTTCCAAGTTAATGTGTCGAAGGCGTTAAGAAAGAAATTCGTGTTGCCTTTCATTTTCAATTTATTTTCGCAAACAATCAAGGAAAATCTTAAAAATATTTAGCAAATTAATTACACTATTATCCTGCACATTAGTTTAAATAAAAAAAAACATTTTTTGAGCTTATTTTCATATTTTTGCAGCCATATTAAAATCAAATTCTGATATCATCGACATTTCATATGAAAATCGACTTTTTTTCTCATTTTCTAATACAGCGTAAAATATTGTTTCTGGAACTGTAAAATTTTCTATAAGTTACATAAGAAAAAACGCTCTGAAATTTGAAAGATTCAATAAAGTTGGAACAGCAATTTATCAAGGAAAAGCTTTTGTTCAAATGACACTTATTATAAAACCATTATTTATTTTTATCGAGTTATTAAGTAAGTGGCCATAGAGATCACCAAATCTGACTAGATTTTTCTGTGGAGTGAAGAAAAGTTTACCAAAGCAAGCCACCAGAGATACTGAGGAATTAATATAACGAATTCGGTACGAAATTAGCCTTATTATAACAGAAATTGTTCTTAAGAAATTATTTATGGTTTAAAATATTGCCAGATTATCCTCGAGATTATCAATGGAGACATTTTGAGCATTTAGATTAAATATGTGCCGTTTTAGGTTTGTACTTTGTAGTAAAACATTTTGCTTTGTAACCCATTACCAATGTCGTTAACAATGGCATTAAAAAAATAAATAATACAATAACTGTAGATTCCAAATTAGACTTTGAATAAAACTTAATGGCATTTCGTTAATAAGTTGCTTGTTCCAAATTGAATTTTTAAAACTTCAGAGCGTTTCTTCTTAATTTTTTTCTTATATAACTTAGGTATCTATGTCAAATAACATTAACAGAATTTTCAGCTTTATTGGAAACCGAAAAAGAGGTTACTCTCATTAAAAAAAAAAAGATTGTAAAATTACGATATAAACTTACAAAGTGTGTTTTCATTTAACTTATTACCCGTCAACGTCCCATTTTTGGGAGGGCTAATTTTGAGGCTTCATCTGTAAATCACTATGTTTAGACTTTCTTTTTTTTTAAGTTAAAATGATGACAATGTATACAGGTGTGTCATTGGGAACTGCTTTTTAATTAATTTTATCTTTGCTATTTTAGTTAATGCAATGTGTCTCAGGTTTTCGATATATATTTTTTTTGCTTACATCAATTTATAATTTCTGCCTTGACAAAGCCAGGTTTTCTAAAATTATCCAATATGAGTTTTACAATGTTTGGTGACAGTTTCTGTTTCTTGAGTTAGCAAATGTGTTACATATTCTTGATATTACTTTATCACATTCTCCATAAATAATAAACATATTTAAAAAGTCTTTGTGGATGAAATTTAAACGTACTGTCATTTTTTTGATATAATGACATTGTTGATAATTTGTAATCATGTGCTAAAGTACAAAGAAAACGCAATATTTCAAAAAGTTGCACTTTAACCCCTACAATGCCTATACTAGAAAAAAGAGAATTTAATTCTACATAACTTGATGTACATAATATAGATTGTTCCATTTGAACTAAAAAATTTTCGCGGTTTGAAGTTCACAAAATGTAATGTGAAATATGGAACACTGGGTATAATATTATTGAGTATATTTTAACTGTAGAGCGTAGCCCTTCTTGTGTTCTTTTTACATGCCAAAAAGCAAATGAGGATCTCCTACATAGATGATAAAACTTCAAATATCCCCGAAACGGCTGGGTTTAGGTATAGGGTTATGCTACATGTTTTCGACTTTTTTCGAAAAATCAGAAATAAACAGGGTGTTCCATTTAAAATAAGCAAGTTGGTATCGACCTCCGGTATAACCGGAAGTACCAAATTCTTGCAATTATTTTTGTTGGATTGGCTACACTGGCATTAGTAATTCCCTAAATTTTCGAAATTTTCTGTTACGTACTTTTCCCTATATCGATCGGTGAAGTTTCCGGTGAGACACCCAATACAGAAATGAATAAAATATAATTTAATACACATATAATATTATATTCACGTGGTCATATTATCAAACCAATTTGACATTTCGCTTTCGACGATGCAGGCAAGTGTTTCGAGTTATTTACAGTTTATTAATTCCGCTCAGCACTGTATTACTGCGACCTAAATTCCAAATTCTTTAGCAGTGTCAATCTGTTTAATCAGTTACAAGGGCGGAGCGTATGGGGTATGTATATGTGCAATGAAATATATCATTCAGAAATGTAATTATAATTACATATCTTTTACAAATAGTTCACTTAATAGATACTGCAAGACGTGCAACAAAATCTGTTATTCTTCACTTGCACCAAAAAAATGGGGACAAAGATCTTAAATATTTAAACTAGTTTTTAAACTCAGTAATACAAACTCTTGATTTGTATTATAACTGTTATTTTAAATTATTTGAAAATAAGTAATTATTAAAAGTTTCGGGTGAAAGTATCGTTAGATTTATAAAAGTGCAACAGCTTTGTGGTCTTTCAGTTATGTACTGATTTTTATGTTTTTTCACTTTAATCTACAGAAACAATTATTGAAAAAAATCGCATCTACTGAATAAATGTAATAAAAGATGAAAGATAGGCCTTATTAGTGAGTTGTGGCATAGCAATTATTCTTCTACTTAAACGTTTTTCTTTAAAGTATTACAAATGAATATAATGTCAGTGTGGATAGAAATAAAATGCGAATCATGCCGTAACGAAGGGAAAACTATTCGCATAGTGGATCATCTGTCATTACTGAAACTTCGGTTCTTTTAAAAATAGAACAAAATGGAATATGTTGCAAAGTCTAGTTATTTTACGTTGGTCCGGTGTAAAAATAACAAAATTACACAGAAATTCGTGTCAATAGCATTAAAAACGACAACAAAAAAATATGTATATATAAAAGACCTTCATATTCCGCGAAACCGCAACATGATTACTGGCCAAAAACTTTAAAACAATAGTCTTTGTAGATATCTACATACCGTGTAGTACACTAGCATCAAATCCATTTCAATGAAGGTCGTTCTATATTTTGCCGCTGATAAACAAAAGTAAAAACAAGTTATTAATAATCCATATCAAAACAAGAACCAACACTAAAGTCACCTACTGAGTTGATTCTGGATCTTCAAGACTAAGGATAATAAATAATTTTGTAAATATCGTAGGCCGGCTACGTTTATATGCAATTAAGCTACTTACAAAAGTAATTATTATAATAATAATCCTGAAAATGATATGTAAGAGCTTACAATAGATGGATAATTTATGAAATATTACGTTATTTGCTAGTATTAAAAGACGTTACATCTAGACAGAAATGGCTTAAAGCAGCCATTATATATACATAACCATGACAAGTATTAAGAAAAACCGTAATAAATATGTGATTACGACTCCTAAGTTGTATTTGATAGCATTTATACTTATTTTGTTTAAAGATATATTAGACGCAACATTTTCTCCGCATCCAGAATAGATTATCGAAGTGGATAATTGAAAACATTATTTCAAAATTTGACCAATCGTTAAAACGAGTAAATTTTCTCGAAAAAAGAGCGCCTATCTCAACAGAAAATTATATTTATGATACTGAAATACAATACTTAGTAATACATCCAGTTGTCTAATATTTGTTATATAAGTAATCTTAAATTGTTAATGTACATAATTGTTCCTAAGCGAATTTTGATTAACACCAGGCGTATCTGTCCTTCGTCTCGTTTACTAAATATACTTTTGATACTAATTTTGTAAATCTATGAATTTCCATTTACCCAAATTTTGTTTTTGGTTTGCCTCAAACTTGTAATTTATTTCCCGCTGTAGGATCCACTGTCATACCAGTGTTTCAAAGACATGACAGCTTGTTTGATTTTGTGTCGTTTTACACTATTCCAATGGCTATTTCCCTTAGGCAACGCGAGCACTGATCCTGATGATAGAAAGCAGTGATAAGTGATCTGCCTTTTTGGAATATCTTACATTGTCATTTAAAGGACTATAGCACACTTCAATCATTGAAGTCCAATTAGACTTGGATCGGATATCCTTAGTAATAGGAAGGTAACAATAGTACAAGCCAGATATCGAGTTGAAGAGGTTCGAGGGAAGTAAGTTGGCAAGGAGTCTTTTTTACTGGTCGAATAGCCGAGAACTTTCACTGACCGAGAAGTTTTCCCACAAGCTTGCATTTGCACATGAACATTTTCAATGGAATTTGGACCCGTAGGAGAAAGAATTTGCAATTTTCTTATGCTCGCCGTGTGGAGGAGAACTGACGAAAGGTATCTGCAACACATTATTCCCAGGTTGGACTTCAACGAAGTCTTTATAATGGTGTGGAGTGACATTGTTTTGATGGAAGCGGGAGTGCTGATCACTGATCAGTGATGAGTGATCGGTATACACTATTGGAATCGATCTCATGCGTTTAATGTAGCAGAGACAGTGATGGGATAATAGAAAACTGGTAGACGACAAAGACAATTCCTCTGCGCTACTACTGAATTCGACATTCGCCTGTGCATTGGATCTCGTCGGGCGCCCTTAATGACAACGAAGCACTATACAGTCACGTTGTGAAATCTGCAACCTTAAGGGGCAATTAATTTCTCTTAATGCATGACAATGCTCCACCGCATATGTGCAAAATAGTGAATGACTGCCTAAATCAAGTTTGTATTGCAAGAATGAACTAGCCAAGCTATATGAACCTGACATGAATGCAATGACATGAATCCCATCGAACATGAGTGACACCTCAAGGAAAAGCGTATTAGAACTCGTGTCCCTGCCCTAAATTCTTTGCGAGATATTGCAAATGTACTGTTGGAAGAGTGAAACCACCTGGACGAATACGTTATTAGACGCTTAGCTGAGAGTACGCCTAGACAATTTCAAAATGTCATATAAGCTCGTGGAGGCAACATACGGTATTGTTTTGAAATTTATTGTCTTCTTATTGTCTTTATCAATTTATGAAATCGCATTTTTTGTCTTTTCTGTTTTAGATTTATTAAAGGCAATTTCTTTCGTGATTTGTTTTGACTTATCTACCCAAATCATCTTTTAATAACTTCAATAATTTTAATACATACAAAATCGTTTGCAAAATGTGTATGAAAACGGTAATGATTCGCTTTTCGTGCCTGTCAGTATGTTTATTTCTCATAGGAAAAAAATGTCAGAATGTTACAGGTTTTTTTTCAATAGACAATCCGGAACGGTTCCTGATTTGATTAGTCAAATTGACTAAATCAGTTTAAGGTAATTTTGTCTGTTGGAATATACATACGTATAATGTTATCTGTAACCCTCCCCCTCCCAACAGTTTTTACATTAAAAATCTAAGATATGTATTTACTTGAATGCATTGATGGATTATTGCGCAGGTATAAAATAACAAAAATTTAAAATTATCGACAAAGATGCCCCTCGGTTGCATCTTTGTCGGTGAATTTGACTTGCTACACACGGTCCAACAGTTGTACCGACTTGGTCGGATTGGATGTAAAATCGAGTCGGCTTTAGGCATCGCCAGTCAACTTCAGATTGGGCCTGAGTTGGATGGACGAACCACACGACCAGTAAGTAAATTGGTTAATAAATCAAATAGTGTGGATGCAACAATCAATTTGGTTGATCCCACAATTGGCCCAACCAGTTGGACCGTATGTGGCTGGTTATAGCCTTTTTTATATTTCTTATATCTCTGCAATGAACTGTACTGTAAGGTTGCAATTTTTTTACTTAATTTTTTGAAAAAAAAACTACTTACTGCGTGCAAATGTTCCAACGCTAAAATGATTTCTCCAATGTAAATTCGCACATCTTTTTCTGTGAAATGATCTTTTTGGTACAAATGGGTGAATAATTCTCCACCGGCTACATAATCTGGAAATAAGACATAATATGTATTTATAGAAAATATTTAACTAAATGAATAGTCATTTGTATTTTTTTTTATTGATTTCGAACGAGGTTTTTAAAGAATATATATGTTTCCACTCTATACAACAATGTTAGAACGATTCTACACATTGAATTTATTTTTTGCTATAAAAAAACCAGAACATAAATATAATTGGTTAAAAACATATATTTTTTATCTGTTCTTGTTATAATTTTTGTAAATTAATTAGGTTAATATCAGCTCTTTTAATGTCAAGTAGTATATTATGACATACATGTTTACAATTTTAAGCACAATTTAGTTAGGAGCCTTAACAATAAAAATTAACGTTTTTCTCGCACTTTTAATATATTTTATCATAAAACCATTGACCTTGGATAACTGTTGTGTACGCTTAACCTTGCTAAAAATAAACAAAATCGCAAACTTTATGAACAAGTAATAAAATTGAACCATTATATCAGTTTAAAATATCTTCTAGATTGAGCATAAATTTCACGGAGATATGATAAATTGATAAATACCAAAGCTTCTGATAAATATTACATAGTGAAAATTACTGCTACAAGACATTAACCACAATTACTTCAAAATAAATGTATTTGTAAAATTATCATTATAATTATAAGGAAATATTAAAAAGTTAATATTACACAGAAATAAGTTGTTTTTTGATTTAATTCTAGTTGAAAGCAAGACTCCTGGAATTTGTTTACAACGTGTTAGTGGAATGTATTTCATTTCCATCAACTACAGAATAATTAAAATGTTTACAAATAAAATTATTGTTCTGACGTAAATCCAGTTGGAATAATAAAAATAATACCAATTCTTAACATCAAATATGTATGTATTTAAGAACCTTACACATAATTTATTTCATATTAAAAGTAAATCAAATTATTCATATGTATTATATTATCAATCTTTTCATTTTTGACGAAAAGGTGATGAAAAATGTCAGCTTTAGGATCATATGCCAGGATTCCAACCAACCCTTCAGAATTCAAAGATCTAATTTTTTAAGACGAAAAATAAAAGATTTTACCAGTAACAACTAATTTACAAAAAAGGACATATGTATGAAAATACAAATAGACTGACGAATGTAGAAAAATTTTAGATTCAGAGACATTTTAGGCAATAAGTTTATTTAATAAAAAGGAAAAATTAATAAAGATGCCATGTTTATGGTATTAAAGGAATTATTAAAAACCAAGACTTCCGTAGAGACAGAATACAATTTACCAAAGAACGTGATATATTAACATCATACACCGATTTTAGATATTTTAATAGTATCCTTGTTTTATGGTTGCCTAATTGCCAACTTGGAAAAACAGTCCTACTAAAGCAACCCCAGATATCTCATTAAAAATCAAGTGTTGTTACCCAAAAATCCATTATTTCCAGGTTTAAATCCATGCCTTCATCATGATTTTTCAGGTTGATAGGCATAAAAAGATTAAAGTTTGTGTGGGTTTCTGGACATGCAGAGGCTTCAGAGAACGAGACAAAAGATGAACTGGCTAGACAGGAAGCCGAGGAACCCTGTCTCAGATCTGACCGTCTTTTGGGTATCACCACAAGATTGTTACTTATTCTTGTGATATCACAAAGAGATAGATCGCCCCTCAATGAGTGAATTTAAAGGATATTTAAGAAGTTGGAGGTTAAGCAGAGATACGCAAGACTGTAACGGGGCCGAACAAATCAGGGGCGGGCCTGGATCTGAGCCGGAAGACTCCTAAAACAACTAATTGGAGTTCTGACAGGCCACTGCAAATTTAGGAAACATCTGTGACTAATGGGTGTTGAGGAAGATCCTACCTGCCCAAGATGCGGGAGGAATGAAGAAACGGTAGAGGGTTGGTGAAAAAAGTTTCGATTGTGGTCTACTTACTGTTTAGTCGGGGAAAGAAGATCGGCGGAAAGAATATGATTTCTGCATTCCATTCACAATTAAGCGCAAATGAAATAATAAGTTAGTGCAAATTTTTGTGATCGTATGCATCCACATCTACTCATCGAAAGCGATATTATATTCTTAGCATGTTTTCGCAGAAAGCTGGCGATTTATCGGCAATGGTTAGGTTAGGTTAGATTTTTTTGTGAGTGAGTTCCTGTGTTTCCTCCACTGCGGCCATCAGCAGGCCTATTGTGACTCACTTCTAGTTATATTTCACCCAATAAGTTCAGTCTCTTAATGAAACTGATAACTTTATTGGGTGAGAATGTGTCCAGATCCTCTGGCAGCAATTGCCCTTTGCCAAATATTGAGAATCGGATCCTCTCCGTAGCGGGACAGGTGCATAAGATGTGGTCTGCCTTTTAATCATCCTCCAGGCATAGTCGGCAGTGCCCGGTATATAGGCCTGTTAGAGTTTTCAGGTTTACCCTGTTTAACTCAAGTTTCTTAACTCTTGATTTCAAGAGGTATTTTATCAACGCCTTAGAATGAACTAATCCTGGTAACTTTTTGCCAATACTGGAGAGTTTTCCTTTTAGCCCAGGTTGAGATAGCTATCTTAGCAGTACTTGAAGATATGCCACGTATCGGTGCTGGTACGATGATTCGTGATCCCACTCCTTCTCTCGCCAAGGAGTCGGCTATTTCGTTACTTTCCATATCAGAGTGGCCGGGCATCCAGACCAGAGTCACTTTGTTGTTTTTGCTCAAATGATTTAGAGCCTTCTGGCAGTTCCACATCGTTTTGAAGTTACACCGGTAGGAGCCAAGAGCTTTTATAGCTGCTTGGCTATCTGAAAAAATTTTTATTGATCTGCGTGTAAGATGCACATATTCCAGCCTTCGCCCACACAGTAATGGCATGAATCTCGGTCTTAAAACCAGTTGCATTGGTACCTAGGCTTGAGGATATTCTCACCCTTAGTCTGTAGCTACATATGTACTCCGGCTCTTGTTTCCTCGGGAGTTTTGGAGCCTTCTGTAAACCAAGCAATTGCCTGCCCTCAGTAGGTCAGCTTTATTCCGATCCTACTCATCTCTTTCCGAAGAAAGGATGTTGAATGTCAGGTCGTAGTTAGTCATGGTAGCATCCGAGGGCATTCCCAGGATGCTGTGATTCGCTATGTCATCCAGCAACCTGTTCCGCTCCATGATACCAGTCTGAGGCATATTAATGGCCGCTTGTTGCAGTCTGTAGGTTGCCCACCAGGCCTCTCTCTCCAAATATATATGAAGAGGCGGTAAATCCAAGAGGATTTCCATCGCAGCTGACGGTGTGGTGCTAATTGCCCCGGTTACGGTCATGCATGATAATCTCTGCAATACGGAGAGTTTGGCTTTGGTCGTCTGTTGTGATTCTTTCGGCCACCAAACAATGGATCCGTATCGGCAATACTCCCCCTTACCCCGCGAGTCTTCTTTCGCTCGTTGGCCGGCCGGCTTCCCTCAACCACTACTGTTTCTCTGTCAGTGTGTACGTACTTTTAGATAAAGTATAAGGGCCGGTTGCATCGATGTTTTTTAGCCAGAGTTCAACTGAACTTCGTTTAAAATCCAAGATTATGATTGTCACAACAATCGTAACATAGGATTTTAAATGAAGTTCAGTTGAACTTTGGCTGAACCATGTCGATACAACCGGTCCTAAGAGTAATATACTTATAAAGTGGTTTATGTACTACATGGTATTGGTGTGTTTGGAGACTACCTTCTCTCTATATGGTTTTTATTTCAATTAAGAAATCAAGTATGAATAGATTATTATTTAATTAATTACGATTAATAAAAAATAACGTTATTATTTACCTAAATTTACCCTAAAGATTAACAATTTACATACATATTAGCATATGTACGTACAGTAAGCATAGTTCCCTTACCAATAAAGTCTAATATTGATTATGAATATTACATTTCTTGCATAACGAAAAATAATGTTCAATGCATATAAACACTTTCTAGCAGTTCCAAAATGGTAAACATTAATGCAAATTATATATTTTAACATATAAAATAATAACAATATTGCTGACCTCAATCTTCGATCACGTAGATACAATCTATTTAGCACATTTTTTCACGTCAATAAAACTGAAACTTAGCATTATGAAAACGTTAAAAGTGTGAAGTGAATATCTCAAATTATATTTTTATTAGCTTTATTTAAACATTAGCTTCAGTTGTCCTCGGTTTCCCACCACCCTGAACATTTACATTGACACTCAAAAAACTCCATAAATTTTTCATGAGTAAAGTATTAGCTAACTATGCCGCTAGTGCGTACAGTGCTGTACAATAGATGTTCCATAAATGTGGGTAAATAAAGAGATAATATTTGCACAATTAAATTATAAAATTAAACATGGCAAGGTCGCGGGTATAAGTAGATGGAATGTATGTATTTATAGTTACATGATACATTTATGCATTTTGTTTTTATTACACTCTATAAATAATGTTCATCTATTTAATTGGGTCGCCCCGTTTGTGGCAGAATGTCTACTTCTATTGCAAATCGCATGGCGAAATTTTGCTTTCGCTTGAAATATCAACATTAAAAGCGAAATTATGTCAAGTTCAAAACTTAAAAAAAGCATTGTTTACATAAGTATATAACTGAAAAAGATATGAGTGGCTGTTGTTGGCGTTAGCAATTCCCGCAAGATTTGAAAATTAAGGCGGGGCGGGTCAGGGCGTTGCGGCGTTCATCAGAAAATCGCTATTCATGATAATTACCAAAAACAAGAACTATTATCTCATTTTAAATCATAATTGCAGATTTAGTAGGTCATGTTACTGACAAAATTAAATATGCATTTTATTTAAAACAATAATTGTTTTTATTTTTGGTTACCATCAATAGAAAAATAGCGATTTACAAATGTATGTTGGCTACCTTTAGGTAGCTATAAAAGTCAGCTATAAAATGCACAATTTACAAAAAATCGTATCCCCTCAAAGTTAAAAATTAAGATAAAGTTTAGTACATTTCCCCCTAGAACTTTTAAAAAAATGTTTCTTAATTTTTTTACGGTAAAGGATCTTTAAAAATTATGTATTTTACATGGGGTTTTTTGAAAAAACCGGTTTTCGAATTCCAGTATTTCAAAAAAAAAAACGGTTAAACCGGTTTCCGAATTAAAAAAAAAAAAACGAAAAATATAATTAAAAGTTTTTGGTATTTCTCATTAACAGGGTTTATAAAAAAAACCGACTTAAAAAAAACCGGATTTCGAATTTCAGTATTAAAAAAAAAACGGTTATCGGATTTTTTACAAAAAAAAACGAAATTAAAACAAAAAATTATTTATACTTCAAACGTTTTTACAGAATTTAGATATTTTCAACCGTTCACGAGTTATAAGGAAAATTGTAGTGTGACATCCCCAAATTTTGCTAGTGTAAAAATGTAACTTTGTTTTTTATCATACGTTTTTCGATAAAACTAGTTTACGTACTAACATTATAAATTAAATAAAATTCACTTTATGACGTTGTATAAATTACTGCTTTTCTGTTGTTTGGGCATGTTTCAGTAGGTGTTTACAATATAATAAGCTTCACTGAGAACCTTACCTCCGTCCCAGCTCTAAGCATAATAGAATGAGCTTGTGGATTTTCATGTCAAACATTCGCCTCTCATGAAGATTAAGTTTTACAGTAAACTTCTATTATAATATGCTTTTGCCCGAAGCGATTTCAAATCAAAATGTTAACGTTTTTAATTAAATAACTAACTTTTACACATTAATTCTAGTATCTAAAATCGGTTTTTTTAATTTAAAAACCGGTTTTCGAATTTTACCAATTTATCAAAAAAAATCGGTTTTTAAAAACAGACAAACCCTAACACAACTAGCAGGAACTCGTAATATGAATACGTTTCATCTGCATCTGGTTATGAGCAAGCGTTTGGAAGAGAATTTTTCGATGATTTGGGTAGGCTAACGTCTAACTTCAAATTCGTCAAATACCGATGACTCGATAAAAATCAATTTTTACATAAATCGAGGATTCAATATATGATCGAAAAAAGAAATACATTTTTTAACGAGAAGCGTTACACTGATGGTAAGCAACCTTGGTTTTCTTCAGTTTGCGGGATCTCTATAAATGTATTAGGTACTTACAACTATGAGAGACATTTTAATTCAATTTAATTTTACTTATATTGGTAGTTAATACTTGAAAAGATTTTCGCCACACTAATATCAATTTTCATTTATTTATCTCTTGATATAATCCAAGTACTTCTAGGTCACAAGGCAGGCCACATACATATACCAAATGTCCACTCAGTTTTCCTTCAAAAACACATTTTACTGCTCTCAATCAGTATTACATTCCACAGAAGTATACAAACAGGGTGTTCTGTGTAAAACTCCAAGGCTAATTACTAAAGCATGAATTAAAAAATGTTTTAAATTTTTAAAAGTAGCCTTATGGACAACTTTGGTGACTAACATTTTATATTGAGGATAAAATTAACACTGTGGTCGCAACGCCATAATAGGTATTCTGTTTATCGCCTTTTCGAATAGGTAGCCAACAAATTTTATTTGGAGGTTGGCAGTTTTAAAATCACCGCCGAATATAGTTTTTATTTGATATTGTATCGAAGTGCCAGTATTCATGGGCATTTTACTTTTAGCCTCCTCCCGAGCATCGCAAACCTAAAATAGATAGAAACCAGGTGAAAAACAGACAAACATTTGTTTACGATCTTTGATACTTTGGAAGCTCAGCGTCTGAAAAAGCATGGCCAAATCGGACGGAATCAAGCATACCTATATGCAGTATTTGTCTAAAGTTACACCATACAACATATAACCCTGTATGATTATTTACAATTTAATGCATGAGTCAAATAAAAATGTAGATCAGGTTTTTCTGATTCTAGAGCTTGTAGTCTCAAGAAAATACAACATATCCCATAGAAGAACGTATTATGCTCATATATTTATTTGCGGAAATTGAATACTAAAATACATATTCATATTCGTAGATTGCAAATTTAAGTTCTTTTTATTGCAACTTGTATTTGGAATAGTTCAATCATAATAGTACCAGTAATCTGTCAGGGGTCCGGTTATAATAAAGAAAAAATAAATAAATAAATAAAATAAACACCAAAAACAGATGTTGGCATTAAAAAGCCACTTAACAAAAAACCGGAAATTTAACAGTTACAAAGCTGCCTGTTAAATTACCTTCACAAGTCATCATAACAGCATGCCAGCGTTTCAAACCTTGCACAATTCCTCCACGATTTCTCTAATCTGAGCGGATAATGTGTTGAATGCGTCGCACTAAATACCTCATAAATTAGCAAACTGAAATCCCTAGAAGTAACCGATTTTCAACACAAAATAATGTTAAAATGTCCAGTTTACTGAAATAAAGCTTCACAAATAAACGTAAATAGGTCTCACCATCAAAAATCACAACAAAAAGTTATACAGTTCATTACGAAGATATAAGAAATATAAAAAACGCCATAGAATCACCGACAAAAATGCCGACAAAGATTGTGGGGCGATTTTATGGCGTTTTATATAACCTATATCTACAATGAACCGGATAAATAAAATAAGGTTGTTAACAATCCTCGCATATTTCATATCCATTTTTATTTTTGATTTTAATGATAGCCCTGATAGTCCTTTCTCATCCTGTATCTCGGAAACGAAGCGTTATCGAACTCATTGTCATAGGAACTTTTTGTCTTATTTTGAAATAAGGAATATGCTCCTCAATTTGTGCCGTGCATTTTAGGAACACCCTGTATATACGTATTCCATCAAATATGCTGTTATAATTAGTATATTAAATTCAAGGTCTTAAGAATAGCAGTTATTAATCGAGATTGAAAACGACGATTATGAGAAACAAAACGATACGAACTCATTGCAGAAAAAAACAATGACCAATACTGAATAGGGAGCAGAAATCACATGAACAACCTATTAATTAAAACAGTTGTCTATAAGAACACATACAGATTAGTTGGAGATTGCAACAATCAGGTTAATTGAGATCAATTTTTATACTTGAACTTACACTTATGTACAATTATTATTGTTTGTATGTAAGTTGAGATTATGCAAGTATGCAATTGTTCTTTTCAGCGTTCTCAAATTAGTAGGTAACAAACTGATTTTTTTCGAGTCAACTCATTTAGAGGTGTGAAAGGAATATACTAGTGATGGGTACTTGACCGGTCACAATGTTTCCGTGACTGACCAGATCATCGTGACTGATCAAGATGGGTCATGAAACCAGTAACTTTTAAAAAGGAAAAAAAAACAGTGCTGTTGGATGTGACATAATTTTCTCATAAAAATGGTGTGTATAATTGTATAAATGAGGCTTATGTTGAGGAAAATTATGCAAATTAGGTTTTTCTGGCATTTTATTTTTTCATGCCCATCCTCTAAACTGAGCTCACCATGTTTCTTCATCATAGATGTTCTCGTTGCGGGTTGGTTTTGTTACGAATTTATCCAACGTAACACTTTTTGGAGTTCTGCTCTCTTTGGGAATAATTGCTTCACATTTTTGGCAATTGTTTCAATGTGTTTTATCAGCAAGTAGCATGCGGCGGCTGATGAAATTTAGGTTATATAATATCTTAGTATTGGAGCGTGGGACACAAGTGATATTTAAAACTAAATGAAGTTTTGCATAAGAAAAATTGCGAATGAAATTTGAAAAAAAAAAATTGAAAAAATTGTGTGCATCAGGTTATTTTTGAACAATTTGTAAAATATTTACAAAACATTTTGTTTTTCAGAATCAGGACGAAAATATAAACAGATTTCAAATTTCATAAAAAAAAAAAACAAAAATATATTTTTGTATGAGTCCTATGCTCCTATAATAAGGTATAACATAATCTAAATTTCACCAGTTGCCGTTGGTGTAGCATGGCTTTGATACTTCATCCGCAGAACCTGCATTGTGCATGTCTTTTACCACCAATTGTTTATTTATTTTTTCTCAAAGAAATACCAAATGAGGGTTTCTTTGCCAACTTTTGGGAAAATTAAAAAGTCTACAGATCTCTTTTATTAGTGAAGATTTATTTCAATTCTTTTTTGCCAAAAACAGGTGATTGACATTTACACATCAATTGTCAAGTGCCACGATTAAAATTTCAAGGGAAATAGAAGGACACTTAAAATTTTGGACAACTTGGACAAGTTGACCGTGTCCGTGACCACCTTGAACATGATACTATTTGACCAGTTAACTTAATCGTGACCTGACCAGCTAATGACCGATCATGGTGACGTGACTGAATGACTGTCAGCACTAGAATATACATATCTTTCATGTTCGAATAGTGAATGACATGCAAATTAATAGTACCTAGTAGGCCTTTTTTTTTTAAATTATTTAAAAACAAATCTATTTTCTGTGGGAACTAAAAAGTAGTTACCATTAAAACCACTACTTATATACAAATAATGTGTATTTATTATACTGCATGAAAAACAAATTAAATTTCAAAAGAAATAATATAGCACCGTCATTAGGAAATAATTTTACAATTTAATTAAACGAAGTTAAATAATAATTTAAAATTTTAAAATATAAAATAACATGATTTTGAAATGAGCAAATTCCCATTGCCACATTGTTAAATTTTGACCTTGTCAAATTATTTAATACAGTAAATGACTAAATATACAATTAAAAATTATTAAACGTAATACCAAACCTAAATTAATCTTATAACAGTACGGCACAAATTAAATACAAATTCGAAAGAAGTAACAACTTGATTGCCGTTTTTTGAAAATATATAATAATTATAAAATATATGTTTGAATTAAAAAAATGAAACGCAGGAAATTTTTTTCTAAATTAACATTCTTTATAATCTGTATCTTTAATTTCAATAACTGTTTCATTGTTTTTTCATTGTCTATTTCCAGTCACTGACAACTCTTCTTCCATCTTATACGTACATATTTGATAAATAACAAACAACACAATCAGCTGAGTCTATGCTGAAGCAAGCCAAAGATAAATCTTTAGCAAGCATAATTCGCCTACTGTGAATTTTTTTTATCATTTATCAGCTTGTTCAATTTGGACTTTGCTATTTTCTTCTAATATTGACTTTTTTTAAAAAATGTAATTCTGTCAGTTTAGTCAATAAATATATTTGCTCCTCAACAATTCTTGTACGCAAGTAAATTTTTGAAAACGATTTTCAAACTGGCGGTAGCAACTTAATTAATTTGTTTAGAATTTTGTTTAACTTTGATTATTTCTTGAGAAAAACCAAGAGTTTTATAAATTATACCTTAAACAATAAGTTCACAAGTGTTCGAATTAAATCCATTTTATCCCCAAACAAAAACATGCAAAAGTTATGAATCACAACAAGGACACCTAAATTTACTTGAGGTTCCACTAAAATTAACACAATGTGAACTATGTGAATTAAGTCATTGTCTCGAGAAGCTGACGAAAATAATATACTACATATGTAGTAGTAGGTACTAAAATGTATGTTTCAATTTATAAATAATCTGTCACGTTCTTTGTACGATGAAATTTTTTTTATAGATTCGTAAGCTACTCCACACTGTTAAGTGATTCCCAATATTGTGCAACTATCCGCAGAAATTCGGGAATATTTGCATATATGGGAACGTAAAAAAATGCTTAATCATAAAGATTCTTCTAAATGCCTATATCAGTAAATATGTATTTAACTTTTACTTTCTCTACTACTTATTTCTTCTTCTCCACTATTTTTTCTAACTATTCAACTTTTGAGGTTGAGGTGTCGGTCTATTTTTTATACTTTCTCTTTTTTGTGTGCTTGCTTGCGTTAGATCCTCAAATTAATTTATGGGTTATGATTCATGTAAACTAGCATTCCTGTATTATTATTTTATAACCAATTTATTGGTTTTTGCCGTGCGACCTAAAGTTAAAGATTGCTACAGCAAAATTTGTAAGTGGTTTTATTACACATGCCTATCCACCATGTGCTACTTTCTACTTTTTTCTTGAACGAACCACCAGGACTTAGCAATATACATATTTACTGTACGCGTAATCGTGAATACAAGTGGCGAATTTTTGTAAATATTTCCAAAATTACCAAAAATTCGCATGCGAATATTCTCGATTCACTGTACATTTGAGGGAAAATTTAGGATTTACAGAATGTATTTCCAAAAATTGTAATTAATAAGCTTTCAAATTAGTACATTCGATTTTGTAAAACCCAAGAAAATTATTATTAACAATGTAGATTACATCATTTAGAAAGAAATAAAAACATGTTGAAAGTTCGCCTTATACCGAACACTTCCAGTTATTTCACCGCATAATTTGATGCAATAAGCCTAATTCACGGTGACTTATTCGACTTCCATCGAAGGCATTCCTTTGTAGGAATCGAAGCAACAAGTCGTTACCTAGATAGCAAAGTTAAACGAGAGACCTCCACCTACTATAATGGGCAACATGTGTTGGTGTCGGGAAAAATAAATGCACGGTCAATGAAGTAATTAAAACTAAAAATAAATTAACTGTATTCTCAATGTAGCTGATTTAAAGTAACGCTCTTGTGAAAGCTCACTGGTACTTTTATTAATAAAGATGTATGCATCTATTAGTTCATTGAAATAAACAATTTTGTTCTATGGAAATACTCGGAAATGTATGAAATTCAGATTATGTAATACAGATGTTTATATAGGGTGTTTCAAAAAACATTTACCATTACTGAAGTGGAGATCTCTCACCCAAAAATTAGATAAATAGTTCCTATCAACATGGGTCCACTCTTCGTTTCCGAGATACACGCTGTAAAAGTTCTCTCTTATTTTTTTCAAATTATCTAGCAATTTGAATGATATTTAGATTGTGAAAAGTACTTAACGAACTACATATTTTAGTATTAAAATGTAGATAGCTTCATCAGGGCATGCGTAAGGGCTTGCAATTTAATAATTTTGTTCAAAAGATATGTATCCCTCTGACGATTGTATGTACACAGGTAAATGACTAAATGAGTTACTTCGATATGTTTTCGCTCTCGGCTTCGTTTAGGAAATAATTGTAATTTTTAACTAGTGCTGGAAAAAACCGGAGAAAAGTGAAACCGGTTAATCGTTATCCTCAAAAACCGGTTCCGGATAAAACCAGGTATTCAAAATAGATCAAAACCGGTTAATCGGGTAACCGGATATTCGAATAATCGGTTACTCGGATAAGGGTTAATTATCGACTATTCGGATATTAAAAAAAACTGGTTATTCGGTTGTCCGAAAACCGGTCAATAGGTTATCCGAAAACCTGTCAATCGGTTATCCGAAAATTGTGTTTATTAATATTCGCAAACTACAACAAAAAAAGACAAAATACAAAATATATCAGGTTTTATGTAAATTCAAAATGAAACAGGCGTCGGAAGCCACTTACCCACCTGTAGTTTCAGATTTCAACAATATTTGAAAGAAAAGAAACAAACGCATATTAATTATCCGAATAAACGGTTATTCGAATAATCGGTTATCCGAATAACAGGTTATTCGAATAACCGGTTTTCCATTTTGTACAAAACCACGAATAATCCAAAACCGATTAACCGGGTGTCCAGAAAACCGGATTCAGTTGCCAGCACTATTTTTAATCTCTGTTTATTAATGAGCTTCACTAAATTCTTTAAAAAAATACGAAGATATAACTTCTTTTAGGCATTTACCAGTCTACATAACTGTGCAATCAAAAAGTAAAAAAGTCAGTGGTGTACATATTTTCTTAACAAAATTATTAAATTGCAAGCCCGTACATACGCCCCTGATGAAGCTATCCACACTATTTTAATACTGTAATATGTAGTATTTTAGTACTTTTCACAATCTAAATATCATTCAATTTGCTAAAGTCGCTTCGGATACATTTTGAAAAAAACTGAAAAAATAAGAAAACTTTAATATCGTGTATCTCAGAAACGAAGCAAGAGTGGACCCATGTTGATAGGAACTATGTCTTATTTTTGAGTGAAGAATCTTCGCTTAAGCAGTAGCACATGTTTTTTGAAACACCCTGTATAATTATATTTTTTTGTTTTCAAGAAATCGATTTTTTTTGTCATAAAATAAAAAACCTGATAGGTATTGGCAAAAAGGACGCAACATTCTAGAAAAGCGTACTATAAATATCCTAACGAATTTAAATAATATTTTATTTCAAAGATTAATTCACGCTAAAGACGAACTTTCTGAACTAACTGTAATATTTAATCGAATTTTATTTTATTACTTTTTTTAATTTGTCATGTATGCTACATACTTTAAAAGGACCCAGGAATCAGATGGTAAATTATTAACAGTGTACAATTTTATTACATATGTTAAGAAGTATGTAGGTCAAAAGTATGAAGAAAAATACGACTCCTCTAAAAGTCATGATGTATTTTTACATTTTGCCTTGTGAACACAGATCATTTATGGAAGGATGTACCAAAATAGGATGTAAATAATATGGAAGGCTAGGTGAAAGTAATAAAAATTCCGAGTATAATACAAAACACTGTTTTCCTAACAAATAAATAATATATATGTATGTATGTATAATATATTCGTATGGCATAGTGGGCAAATCTTCTAAATGACAATCAGGAAGTGATCATTATTTGCTGTAAATTACAATAATTCAAAAAAGGACAAAAGGTCAGATAAACTTCTAACATTAGAGCTAAAAAATGATCAATGATAATTTATTATACATATGAAAACTTCATGCATGTATGTTTTGAACCCTGTGATCTCTTGTGAGTTTTCAATTAAGAAGATAAACACTGCCTTAAGGAACGACATATTATTTAACACATGGGACGGTGAACAAACATCCAACTAAAAAATTTTCTATAATGTAAAACTGATACATTGGCACCAAAAAAACTACAACATTTGTCATATATTCGCTACATAATTCTGATCATTTTAACTGATTTATTCCAAAATAATTCACTCTAGAAACATCGTTCTCGTAGAACACTATTAATAAAAAATATGGCCACAATCTTACATTTTTAATGGCCCTGAAAAAAGGAATTTCTAGGTTTCGCACGTATATTTATTTGTAGCATAAAAAGGTGCTTCTATATCAGTGAGGTATTTATTATAACAAGACAAATAATCTCTGTTCTATTTGAGGCCAGCAAATGTCAAAAATGCGTATGGGCAGTATCAGAGGGCGACACTTCTCTCTTGTTTTTTCTTCATTAATACTACTCATTCAAATTATTTGACACATTTATTGAAACAAGTATAATGGATTATTACCCAAAAGATGTTAAAAAATAATATGAATGCAGTAAGGAGGATATTTTTGTGTCGCCCAGTGATATTGTCTATACTCATTCTTGACATTTGCTGGCACAATTAGAACAAAGAGATTATTTGTCGTATTATATTAAATGTCACTGTCTAATGTCATTTTGATACCTATCGTCGCATAGTTTACCGTAGGTAAAATAAAAATGTAAAATGTTAAATATTCATATACGAAGAAAATGGTTTTATAAAGTTACTTTGCATGTGTTTAAACCTGTTTATACCTATACTAATCTGATTAATTACATTTTCAAAAACCTTGTTTCGAAAGTAAAGAGTAAATTCCACATTATAATAAAAATAACTTCATTTATGCAATACTTTGAGATGCCACTAGTTTTTTATTAATAATAAACTTTTTATGTCCACTTATTTCTTATTTTAATATTTCATTTAGTCTGACCTATGTACATGACACTACAATCACTACACTCCTACGCTAGTTTTATAAACTATTTCTGTTCTGTTTTTATTATTAATTGCTTTCCTATATTTGGCACTAAATAGGTTCATAGGTTGATTATTAGTTAGAACTATAATTAGTGTAAACATACCGTCGAACTTAGTAACCATGTATAAAAGATCTGACAGGTCACAACTCATATACTTAAAGTATATACATAGGTATGTAAATAATGTTTCGGGAACATTGCCGTTGATACAATTAAATTTATTAAAATACTTAAGTATTTTTTTATCTACAATGATATTTATTTTGCTACATAAACTTCCGGAATGATAAGCGAATAAAAAGCATATTTAATTAATCGTAAATAGGTAATATCTGTAATTAATTGTGATCAAATATCTTCTATTTTTCTATGACTATTATTTATTGCATTGCGTTTATTGTTGCACCGTTACCATACGTTGTGTCATACCATAATGTCTGTATAATTTCGCAGAACTCCCTATATTGATGAATCATTGCTATTATCTCACGTAATTG
>JANEYF010005969.1:235000-305000 GCA_029963845.1 Rhamnusium bicolor
CTCGATATCACCGCCTCCAGGTGACACAGAACAAATTACTGAGACTGATAACTAACGCTAACAGATACACAAGAATCGACGACCTATACGAACACGGTAACATACAACCGATGTGTGAATATATTATTGATACGGCTCAAAAATTTCTAAAGTCAAATATTCACGCATCGGAGCTAACTAGCCACATAACAGACATACTTGTACATCACAATTACATACACACGCACAGACTGTTACATCAAGATCTTCCATTATACTACGACGTTAACTAACACTAACACACCACGTATAATGACAGACACACACCCTATTAATTATCCATATCCCACATTAACTTTTACACACTTCCACCCCACCTACCCCTTTCAGGGACTAGGTCCGCCTTTTCCTTCCACCATCCATCCGTACACCTAAACTATAATTTCAATTTTCTTTCAAGCCAGTTTTTAGTGGTTTTCCTGCATGGTTACGATAACCATTGTATATAAAGTCTATATGTATATTTTAATTATTGTAAACTGGTAATATTAAATACTTAAACGCATTGAATTGTGTTCACAGGAAAGTACCGTCTACTCATCAACAGTAAGGGTCTACAAATACAGCAGAAGGCCACAACACCGGCCACCTGGACGCCTGTCCGACGCCTGGCGGAATTTGTCGCCACAGCGAATATTTTTTGTATTAATAAAATATTGTATGCTCTTAATTCCATGTGTTTGTTTATTTATTTATGTACTAAATAAAATAAATAAAATAATTTAGACCTAAATAGTCATTCATGTACGTAATAATAGAGTCTGTTAAATTGGAAATTGGAATTCGCTCTGGAGATCTCTCGAGACTTGTGAGGACGGCGCTTCGCTGCGTTCCTCCGCTTCACTGATCTTGTGGATGGCAGAGCGGGATGGATTCATCAATTTCGGGAAAATTCAACGGTTTTCGGGTGCATTTTTGACACGTGCTTGAGTTACAATTTTTAAAGTCTAGTTTACAGTAGGCATATAGTGTTGTAAAACAACTTTGCATTTAGCACGGTAAGTTTCAGCAAATCAAATTAAGAAAATGCTATATTTTAACAAAAGTTATAAATATTTTTCATTTAACGACAGGTATTCATTTATAGATCTCTATAATAAGAATTTTATTTTTGTTATTGCAGAAATAAAATGTTTTATAGAAGAAAATCTTCTCTCATGCATAATTCTGAAGTGGTGACTGCGCATAGTGAACGAACGACCCCTCGAAAACTCCACACTGCGTCGCACCGCGCCACTCCGCCTCACCGATCTAATGGACGCTCACTTTTACAGCCAAGTTTTGTTTAGGGCGCCATTACAGTGATATTCAGGGGGCATTTCATTAAGTATCAAAAATTCACAAAAAAATACATATTATTTCACATCGAGAGAATATTTATTGAAGTACTTAAAGGAATACAACAACCTTGAAAGAGAGCAGAGGACAAAGTGTTTAAAGTTCTAACTACATAATACTATTTCAAAAATCATAGTAGAGCTGCTTTTAGAATTTGCATCTTAGATTAACAGTGTTTACATTTTGTGTTAAGTGATGTAAAATGAAGGCAACATTTATTATTATATTTAATTTAAATAAATGTAAAAAAATAAATTTAAATAAATGTAAAAAAATAAATCTAAATAAATGTAAAAAAATAAATCTAAATAAATGTAAAAAAATAAATCTAAATAAATGTAAAAAACAAATTTAAATGTAAAACAATAAATTTTAATAAATATAAAAAATAAAGTAACATAAAAGTACCTGTTTACTTGCATAACATAACATAAATAAGTACTCCTTGTTATTGGATATAGGTTAATAATTTATGCCGATTCCATAAATGACAGAAATGTCAACTATCGACACATTTTTAGGTACGCTTAACCAGAACCTGAAATTATTTTGCCCCCGAGGCAATTTCTACACTTTTTAAGTTTTAAATGAATGGCTCTTATTGTAGATTGTAATGAGGCTTATATGTGGGTAAATTTTACGAATATGCTCGCTGCTTTTCATAAAGAAGTTGTAAAAAAAATGCGCTAAACGGGATATTTCATTTGCATATTGATTTTTGTGCAATAAAGTTGTCAAATCAAGTTTGAACGCCGGTGGAGACTACTGTTTGTCCAGATCTGAGCTTTATTCGCTATTTTGTGTAAACAGGGTCAAATATGGAATTTTCAAATTGTAAAAACAACAGTAATAAGATATATACTGGATTTTCTACTGACCCAAAGAGTAAATAACCCTTTGATTGAACTGATTTTTTAAACAAATCGACTATTGCGGCAATATTGTGACGTCACAGGAAATACTATTGATAACGCTGGACATGAAAGTAAAGTTCAGATGGGTAGATGCCCCTCTTGCCCCCCTCCAAGCGGTGTCCTTGCAGAACAGAAACCATACGAGCATGTGTACAAAATTACAAACTGTTACATAATAATTGTATTATTTTGTAACGTTACATGTTACAAATTGCAAGATTCGCTTCCTAATAATAATGCAGGTAATAAACATTATTAATACTCTTGTATTATATGTAGGTATGTGATTTTTATGCAATAATTTTTTAAGTTATAAAGAGCGAGGCCACCTTTTCCTCGTAGTTGAAAATTACTCATTTCCAAATAAGACAATGAATTGAATTTAGCACTGTTTTGTGGATTAACGTTATCTAAAACGTTAACCTTTTACATTATATGTATATGAAAAATATACATTATCTAGTAAAATAACCATAAGAACTTCCTTATTTGAAAATAATAACAATAGTTATGTTAATGAGTTTAATGTATGGAATAAGGTCATGGAACAGAAAAGAACAATTGTAGAAGACCTAAAAATTTTCAACATGCGTAATAATTAAGTTGATTTGGCAATTATTTTATTAACGAATTAAAACTTCTTTATTTTTTGAGTAAATAACACGCGTTATCACGTACCCAATAAGTTTTTTTTTTCTTTGAATACGTCAAGTGTACTCACAAATACAGCATCTCCACGTGCGCTTGCAAAACAAGAAAAATACAAATACAAAATAAACTTATAAACACAAGGCATTATACGCACGCCAAGCTGTTTGGCAGGCGAGCTTCCCATTGCTCGTCCTTGGAGCGAAATCGTTCCGAGTACGAAAAATTAAAAACATTTCTAGGTATGTACAATGATACTAAAAGGATCTGGGGAACGAAGGCAATTTAGAATTTTGTGACTAGTAAATTATTTATCATTCTCGAGAAGTTACTAGTAAAAACAACTTGATCAAAATAAGCTGTTGTTATTGATCAAATGTATTTTAGGATTTACCAAATGAAACAAATAGAATTTACATATACGTTGACGATAACAACATGATAAAAACAAAACACACTTGCCTATGTATGTATGTTGTATATAATTGAAATCACAAAAAATACCTATTTTAGAATTAAAAATAAATAAATTGCGGCATCGGAAAGAAAGTTTGAAGCATCTTTTTTAAATATTCGTGCCACAAAATAACAAAGATTTGCACTTCAATAAGTACGACGATGAGGCCACGGAATGACGTGAACCATATCTACATAAATCATGAAGTGATATTATGGAACCTTTACCATGTAATTGCTAATAAATTTTTACATAGTAAATAGGAACTGACAGCAATTTCCTTTGGTCGAAGAAAAATATGAAAAAAAATTGTTTTTAAACGTTTGTAAGTATTTCATTATCCGAAAACAACACAAAATTAGAGAAAATATCTTTCCACCAATCGACTTTTCCTTGTGTGTAAGGTAATTTCTAATTTATCTTCTTTAACTAATAATTTGAGGGGTCTAATAACAAAACGTGCAATTTCCACTTTTTACAAAACGTTCAATATCACATTGTATTTTGCATTTAAATATTATACAGGGTGTCCCAACCAAAAGTAGGCACCCTGAATAACTTTGGATAAAAAATTTTTTGAAAAATTGGTGAAACACGTCGATCTTGTCTCCAAGGGGGACATATTTTAATGTAATACTTGTATACCTATCATCATCCCTCTACCCTACACGGTCACCCCCTCAAAAATTTCAAATGGCAAAGGGGGTCGAGTGATACATCTTTTGAAAGGTCTTTCAATTCTCTACATAACTGTGTATTTTTTTTAAACTTTTATCGATTCGTTCCTGAGAAATAATTGTTTCATTATTTTAGGTTCGGGAAAAAAAAATAAAAGAAGTAGTTTAAATTATCGTATGTATTGTTCAAAATGACCCCCACCGACTTACATACAGTAGTATAATCTGTCTTGAAATTCTGTACGAACATTTCTGAACACATCTGGAGTCAATAAAGGGCATTCTCGAACAATTCTTTCACGTAACTCTTCCAGAGATGCGGGTTTTGTTACAAATACCTTTGATTTCAAATGTCCCCACAAAAAGAAATCCAAGGGAGTTAAATCGGGTGACCTAGCGGGCCACTCCACAGGACCTCTTCTTCCAATCCATCGCTCAAGAAACCGATTATCCAAAAATTGACGGACTGCTATAGCAAAATGTGGGGGTGCCCCATCCTGTTGAAAAAACAGTTCGCCCTGTAAAAGATTATCGTCTTCTTCGAGGATTTGGGTAATCATTAGATCGATGCTATTTTCTAACAGATCTAGTAGGAGTACCTTTCGCCATTTAAATTGTCAGGAATAAAAAACGGCCCTAAGATGCCAGCCCAAACATTTAACTTCTGAGGCCTTTGGGTATGAGTTTCCATGAACAAATGTGGATTGGTTTCACTCTAATACCTACAATTGTGCCTGTTTACCTCCCCATTTAACTGAAATGTCGATTCATCAGAAAAACACGTATTGTACAGTAGATTGGCATTACCGTTTACTTGTTCACTAAAAATCTCACAGAATTCAAGCCGACGATCGGGATAATCTTCGTTTAATTCGTGTACCAATTTAAATTTATATGGATGAAATTTGTGGGCATTTACAATTCGATGAACACTTTCGTGATACAACGGAAGCCTCAGCTACTTTCCTGATCGATTGAGTATTGTCCATCTGCAAATGACCCAGAACTGCCACTTCGACTGCTTAATTCCTAATCGGTCGCTGAGGTTCATGCTTTTTGTTTCCTACAGAACCTGTTTCCATAAATTTTGTCAATAATTGTAAAACATACTGAGAACCAACCCTTCTATCTGGGTGATTTCTATTGAATATGCGCTCCGTAGGTAGCTCTTGCAAAATTATCGTTCTTAAAATAAATGCTGACAATTTATATTCTCACCTGAAGGGTATAAACCATTTTGAGAACTCACTCTGGTAAAATGTATCTCGATTTAAAATTGGTTGTGAACAAATTAATGTTCAAGGACTATCAAATACTTACGAGTATTTTATTATTCTAAAACTAAACGGACAAGGAAAGTGTTTATTGTCGAAAAAAACTCGTGTTGATTTGAGAGCACTAAAAAATGTAGTTTTTTTATAAATTCCAATACCCAGTGCCGTGTATTTTAGATTTTTTAAACGATTTCGATTGTGTGTAATCATCAAAAATAAAATTATTTTCCTTAAGAACGAACCGATAAAAGTTAAAAAAAAAAATACACAGTTATGTAGGGAATTGAAAGACCTTTTAAAAGATGTATCACTCAACCCCCCTTACCATTTGAATTTTTGAGGAGGTAGCCGTGTAGGATAGAGGGATGCTGATAGGTAAACAAGTATTACATTAAAATATGCCCCCCTTGAAAACAAGGTCGACGTGTTTCACCAATTTTTCAAAACATTTTTATCTCCAAAGTTATTCAGGGTGACTACCCTGTATATAGTTTCAGTGTACAATTATGACAAGTGAGTTTCAAAACGTACGATCTCCAAACAAACAATAGGATGCGACGACATAATCACATGTTATGTAACCCAATTTTGAATATTAGCAGTACTGCAGTGTTATCAGCAGCTGTTTCGTGGTAACTTTTTGGAAAAGTAATATAGTGGCTAGAAAAATTGTTTAATAAGTTAGTTTGGAAGTTAATGTGATATTTTTTGTAAATATTTTTGTTATCCTGAACTATAAATACTGTTTAACAATAATCACCCTTTATTCATAAGAATGTTCATAACATCATAACAGGCTAGACTGGTAAACACTTTTACCGATATATTTTGATTTTTACCGATATGTCTAATAAGGTACCCGTTGCTATGAAAACACATTTCTTTCTAAAAATGCAACTAGATTTTCGCCCATACCACAGCTGTGCCCATACTAATAATCGTCATAAAAATTAACAAAATTTGTTTGTTTATTCTCTCTCTTTTGGATTAAAAGAGCTTCAGGATAACATAAAACGTCGTTGTACAATATTCGACCGTTATAGGGTTTACATGCTCATATGGATAACTGAGCTTGCTATCGTTCGCTCAGTTCCATGCTCGCATGTTAAACCCTACATAACGGTCTTAAAATATAATATACTATGACGAAGGACCTTACCACAGTATATTGTACACTGTGCCTAGCCACAATATACAAACTAGCGTTAGGGTGTAATCATAAAGATTTTATTACAGTGTATAAGTTGAAATAGATTATCAAATATTTGCATGTCTGTCTATTATTCTGTTTTTTGTTTCTTGTTGACATTAATTTTCAAAACGTACAATCTCAATTGATCAGTTTCAAAATGAAAAATCTGCAACCTTTTTTGTAACTTGTTATTTTTTCTTTGAATTTCCATATTGACAAACGTCCGCCATAAATACATATATTAAACTATTTGATTCATTCAGAATTACGTTTTTTTCAATATTCTGATTATTAATCGTTTTTATCTATTTTCTTAAAAAGAGTATACAAAGACATTGTACATTTTGGTACTAGACTCCTCATATATAATGCTTTTATTTGAGCCGTGATAAAATGTTTGCAAATATTTTTTAAAATTAATACGCGCCAACTAATTTATACACATTTAACAATAAATGTTTACATGAAAAACTGGAGGATTTTATAAGGACTATTTCATTCGCTGCGTTATTAATATTAAACTTGCTAGAGCCATTTATGTCCGTATATGGGGAGAGTTTTTAAATTAATCAATGGATCATTCCATTGGTGAAATTATACAATTATCATCCTATTCAGTGGTCTGAAAAGCTGTGATTTTGTTGAATCGAGGGGGTTTATCACAGAAGAGATAATTTCTCAAGTGTGGAGGTTATGCTATAGAATATGATAAACCATAAGATGATAATAAAAAACAAAAACATATTCTATTGCGATTATTAATAACATCGTGAATTTCAAAAGCTTACAATCTAATCTCAAAAAAGGAGGGTAAAACAAAACAAATACCTTGATGATTCATCCAATATCAAACATCACATCACATCATGCTCATCTAATTCTACTCGGCCTTTTATCAATAGAATTCACCAATTATTTTAAAAACGCAAAAATATTTAAAAAAAATTTTAATATTATAATAGAGTTTATATATATTAGATAAAGATATTGGGAATTTGGTAAGTAGTTAATTTAAAATTTAAAAAAAAAATGGAGATACGAGGTATTGTTTTTAACGTGATATGCTTAATAGAAATATAAAAAAATATGATTTTTCAAAAAGATAGAATCTACGAAAAAGAAGATTTATACATATTTTCTAATTTTTGACATCCGCATTGTTTAGCATTATAATTTTTTGTAGTAATAAAATAACATTTCCTAGTCATTGTTTGTGTTTTTCTTCAATTTAATCTTTTTAAAATAACACTGTAAACTTGTAATTGAAAAACAATTACTAAAAAAGAATAGTATATTTCATTAGGAGTCAAGAAAATAGGCTTTTCCCGTACGCGCGTGATAAATTTCCATGTGAGGCGTAGCCGATACTTTTCATTATACCTCTCTGAAAACAAAAAACAAGGCACAACTTTTAGAAACTTTATTTTTAAACATGAACGTATCATTCATCAATCACTTACTGTGTCTTTTTTTGCTCGCGCCACTTGCAAAATAGACAGTAGGTACTCATATTCACATCTCTCGCAAGACTTCCTGGGCAGTAAGTAATTCAGCACATACTTTTGCCGCTTCAAGTGATATTTCTTCTACTGGAGAAATCATTTTGAAAATATTTTGAATAAAAATTCGAAAAACTGTCACAATACAATCGTTGTTTAGCGTTGCTAAGTGAACTAAACAATCATTGTATGCGGTTATTAAGGAACTTGCAAAGGCATATTTTATTACGACTGGCAAGTAGGCAGCTGATATCATTATCGCACGGGAAAATTTTTCCTGTGCGGGCGCATGGGAAAATTCCATTTTCCGTGCACTAAATAGGTATGCAAACATAGTATTTTCGGAGAGGTATAATGAAAAGTAATTTCCAAATATCTGCAAACCAAAAAAAATACACTTTTTATTTCAGCTTAGAACCAAGTAAATGGTCCAAAAAAAGTTATGAAAAATGTACTTTTTGGCCCATATATTTGGAGGACATGTCTTCCACCCTTTCAGGTTTGTATTTGTTGTATATTCTCTTTCACATTAAAATGCTGAAATTGTATTTTATACTGAAACTTTGTGCAAATTAAACTCTTATTATTATAATTAATTATAATTACAATTATGATTATACTTAATATAATTATTGTCGTATAAAATTACACTTTTCATTTTAAATTATACTCGTATTTTTTGGATGGCCCCATTCTAAAATGTAATTTACACAGAAATGTAATATAATTATACCCACATAAAATTCCATGACCAATGAAAAATATTAAGGTTATAATCACTCGCTGCCTGTTTTCAGGTTATTTATAAGAAAATTACAGTAATTTGTTTAAAAACAAGATTAGTATTAATTTGTTATTTAAAAGCAAAGCTTTTCAATGCTCGGGTTATTTAGGACATTGTATTAATAATTCATTGCTAAAAATTAGAAAACCATGTTTCAGTATGCATGACAATATTACAAGATTCCCATTTTTTTTTTAATGTTTTTCTAAATAACAGTATTTATTTATTTTGGATAATAATTAATACTAGTCTAATATTACAAATACATACAAATTATTCAAAAAGGAATGTCATTAGCAAGGCTAAAATTTTATATAGAAACACACGAGTATTATAAAACTCATGAAAACTTTAAGGTTATTCACCTCTAGAAAAAAATAATAAAATAATTATTGGCATTATTTCAAACCCAACATGATAACAATAATAAATACCTACAGATTTTTATGTTTTATACTGACATTCTTATCTGATTGTGCTAGTATAAAAGTTTTAGGAATATAATGAAGCAAAACCAACACTTCCAATACCCTTTTATCATAGAAACTATTAAAACAACTACTCAGTCTAGGAGCAAGAACTGCATTGAATTAAATAACAAACGTGTTCTTAGTGTTAGAAGCAAAAAAGTATTGAGATTGAAAAAATATTAACTCACCAAAAAAGGAAAATTTTTACTCAAAAAATGATTTCCTCCTGTTACAATACTAAAACGAAAACTAGTCCGATATATATCTACTTTCATTCTTCTGAACTCTTGGGACTAGTCCGCGTTTAAATTATTTATAAAAAATATTTAAATTACATAATTCAAAATATGAACGTTTGTCATATTTATTTGACATTTTAAATTGAAAGAAAATATCTAGATTAATTATTGTAACTTCGGTAATCATAATGACATTCATGACATCTAACCTAACCTAAATAAGCCCATTCTTTTCATTCATTTAAAAAAATCTGACATATTATGGCTTCTTATTTACAAAAGCATTCTATCAAACCTAACATGATGATAATAGTAATAAATACTTATAGATTTTTATGTTTTATACTGACATTCTTATCTGAATTGGCAAGTATAAAAGTTTTAGGAATATAATGAATCAAAAACAACACCTCAAATACACTGTAATAGAAACTATTAAAACAACAACCCAGTCTAGGAGCAAGAACTGCATTGAATTAAATAACAGTGTTCTTAGTGTTATTGTAACTGAAGGAAATCAGTTCTTGATTAAAATTTTGGTTTTTTGGTGAGTTAATATTTTTTTCAATCTCAATATTTTTTTTTCGCTTCTAATATTAAGAACACTAATTTAATTCAATGCAGTTCTTGCTCCTAGACTGAGTAGTTGTTTTAATAGCTACGAAACGATACAAAAGAATAACTATATATACCGTTCGAAAAACGAGAAAATATGGCGGTATTTTGAACAATTTTAAACAGAATTCATTTTCAAGGAATGACTAAAATTTTTCTTAGCTGCACGTAGAACATGCTGCGATCTTGCGAAGAAAATGATAGTAATCATCATTACTTTTATATTTAAGCGTTTTATGGTTCTTATATTTCAACAATTCAAAATAGGCACTTGATAATATCTAACTCTAAATTATTCACTATAAACCTCATTGCAGTATAGATACAAGAAATATAAAGAACGCCATAAAATCACCCGACAAAAATACCGCCCGATCTTTGTCGATGATTTTATGCCGTCTTTTATATTTCTTATCTCTGTGATGAACTGTATGTATATAAATATTTCAGTATTACTTTTGCGTAATAGAGTGTTAATCGGTATTGAGCCTTAATGATTAAATAGAAGAAGACGAACACGAAGAAGAATAAATCGAACTTACCTAAAATAAGGTGCAATTTGGCATCCGTCTGGAAGGCGTAATGTAAAGTAACTAGGAAGGGATTATCACGGACGGCCTCGAGGACTTGTCTTTCAGTTTTCGTGTGTTCAGTCGTTTTCTTCTTTTGCACTATCGTTGCTTTTTTCAGGACTTTCATGGCGTATAGACGGCTGTCATCGGAACCGCCACGTTTTCTTACCAGAAATACTTTGCCGTATGCTAAAAAAATAAGAACTTATTATAACATTGTTGCAAATACTTGTTTATTAATAATTATTACATTCTTTCAAATATGTTGATTAATATTACCTAACGTAGTCCGGTTGATAGGTAAAAAAAATTACACATAAAAAGTCCTATCCTTCTATTAAAAAAAATTTAAATTGGTTCATCCTTTTCTTGAGAAAGAATAATTTCAACAATATTACCTATACTTAATTATACAGAATATTATTTCATTAAATGTTCAAAATGTGTCAATGAAGATGAATATGATGGAAGGATTAAATTTTGTGAAGAAATGATTAAAAAAAAATCATAAATAATCCACATTTCTTAAAAAATATGTTTCAGCCATGAATCGACCTTTTTCTTCAATTGGTTTGTCAACGAACATAATTCTAGGTACTGGACCAATGAAAATCTACATGTTTCAGAAGGACCATACACAGTTTCCCAAAAAAGTCAATGTGTGCGTTGGTAGTCTAGGGGGTGAAATACTCGGGCCTATTTTCATTAAAGAAAACCTGAGCAAATATATTCAGAACTCTTAGAGAATGAGATAAACCCACTGATCATCAGGTGGCTAGAAAACCAAATCAAGTATGATGCTCGATGAATGCAGTTCCAACAAGACGTGACTCCCCTCATTATGCTATCACTGTAAGACAATGGTTGGATGAAGAATTTCCTATGCAATGGATTGGAAAACATTACTTGATTTTTCTCTGGGGTTATTTAAAAACACAAATTTAGAAAACTCCGTCAGAAAATATTCCTGATCTCGGAACTAGAATAACTCGAGAATGTAGAGAAACTTAGAAAAATATTTACAAAAAGTCAGGCGAGAATTAGAAAATAGGCTTTATTATTGTTTAGCAAACGAGGGAGCACGTTTTGAACATTTAATAAAGTAATTTTTTGCATACTAATTGTATTATTATTCATTAAATTATACATTTCTGGCTCGATTTCAGAGACCCGATTTAACTTTTTTTTTAGAAGGATAGGACTTTTTATATCTATAGTTTTTTCAGAGGGTAGTTTTGAAATGAAAGCACTGTATATATAAATTCAAAAGAGTATTCACTTGAAACAGTATTTTTGCAAAGAAAATTGCATAACTTATGCCTCATTTCAGAGATATAAGGAATATAAAAAACGCCATAGAATCACCGACAAAGATGCCGCCGGGCAGCGTCTATGTCGGGTGATTTTATGGCGTTTTTTATATTCCGTATATCTCTGAAATGAACTATATACATATTACTCTATCTATTTAACAGAAACTGTAGAAGAATATCATCTATCAAACAATAGAACTAATAGTAATTTCATTAGGACTTGAGGAAAATTCTAGTTTTTGCAACATAAACTGTTCGAAACAGTGACATATTTTTGTATGTATATTTTACGTTTTAGTTTCACTCACATTTTTTTTTCATTTTATTTTTATTTAGTACCTAATTAAAAAGTAATATAATGTCGATTTTCGAAGTCCCCAGTGAAATAATCCCCTGTTCAATGCAAATGTTACTTTAAAACTACATAATTAGTTAATCAACTACAAAAGCAAGTAAAATCTTTGTGAATAATTTTTGGGAACAAATAAAATAGCCAAATAATACTTATTTTATTATCCTTAATGGTTTCTTAATATTCAATAGTGCATTTACCGGATAAGGCAATCTATGTCTATCTATGTAGGTAGGTAAATATATTTAAATGCAGATAAAACTAATTTCATTTTCCTAGAAATTAGTTCTTAACGACCCGAATTCTTTGTAAAATATACTGAGCTTCAGGTCATTATACCGTTCGATAATAATGGAACAATCATTACATTCATTACTCATTATTAAGTTGAAAATATTAAATTTTGCCCAGAAACGCCACAGCTATATTTTAAAGATTTTGCTACTCATATCAAAAATGAACAGTTTTTTTTTTTACTAAAAATGATCATTTTACAACAAAATATTTGTTGGTTTGTCATCACTCAGATATCCTGTATAAAACGCAATGAATTCTGAATTTTTAATTTTCAAAATGGCAAAATAATCTCGAAAATACTGCCCTCATAAGCAGAAATGCCTTAAATATTATTTTGACGTTTGTGCAGAAATTGCAGTCTTCATGATTTCATGATAAAATTGTTAAAAATAGCTTTTCCCATTATTTTTTCAAAACAACATAAATATTCAGACATTCAGTATATAACAAGTGCCTCATATTAACCAAATATGGATGTTTCAATATTTTAAAAGTCATTAATTTATTTTAGTCTCACACTCTATATTAGTTTTTTAGGCCTATATGACACTAAACAGCCTTATGTTAATACATAAGGCTTTTTAGTATCACATAATCACACAAAAATAACATGGAGTATTTCAATCTCAAACTGCATGTTAGTTTTGTATGTCTATATGAGACTAAAAAGCCTTATGTATTAACATAAGGCCTTTTTTAATCAAATAGGCATACAGAACTAACATGCAGTTTGAGTCTAAAATAAATTGATGGCTTTTAAAATATTAAGTCATCCATAACATTTTTGTAACACTTATGTTCTACAAACAGGAAACATGTTATGTACATTTTTATTTGTGAATACTTTAACAAATCTATAAGGAAATAATGAAAATTGCAATTTCTGAGCAAATGCCAAAAGAAGATTTTTTTTGACGTTACAGTTTTTCGTTTCATTTATAAATTTCATATTACACAAACTCACACATCTTAAGTCGTCATACACGTTTTAAGCAAGAACGCCTTATGTTTATACTTGAAGTGTTTTAGCTTCGAACTGCGTATATATTGAGTACATATCTATAAACAAGAATACCTTATATCTGACTTAATGTGTTCTTGCTTAAAAATTCATATATAATACGCAAAAGTACCTTATAATATCATTATTAGAGCGCCATAATTTTATTTGCTGAAAAAAACGAAATTTTCCGTATTTGTTCATTTATTTTATATGTCTGCATTTCAGTGGCGTCCCTTTAAGTTTAGCGCTTCTTTAAGTTTAGCTTCCCCTAGGCACAAGAATAAAATTGTTACTTATTCTTGTGCCCTAGGCCTCGGCCTCACAGGCCTATACGTACATCCACCACTGTACATAATATACATATTTTGTTCTCTACGAATGCCTATAATCATTAGCACATTTGAAAATTCTTATTATAAATACTTTTCCCTAGACCTGAAATTTATTTAATGTTAAGACTAGTATTTGTATCTTTATCCTCGTCTAGTTACGTCTGTATATACAATTTCTTTTATAGTAGTCTATTACTATAACTTAATTTGCATAAACATCAGATTAGAATGAATATTTTTCGATTCTGAAGTAAATGTGAACTTGAGTGAACCTTACTATTATTGTTGTACAAGGGTTGTTTGTAATTATTTATAGACAGTACAAAAATACTCTATTGTCAGCCAGAAGTAGGACTACTTAATGACATGGGTACCAGGTACCTCATGTAATACCTGGAAAGAAATGATTCACATCAAGATATGATTAAAGAAATTTTCAACAATTGAGTCTTTAAAATAAATTAAACTTTGAATAAACTGAATAATGTTTTACTAAAAATTTCACCTTTATGTCTATAAATTTCCTCCTCGAACAATCTTTAAACTCTTGTTTTGATAACAATAATTTATGAACCTATTACGTGAATCGTACTATATTTTTATATTTATGTTAAGTTGCACGTATTATAAAAAAATACTGGAAAAACAAAAACTCGTTCCTAAGTAAAAACCGAGTAATGAATGATTTTAAGGAATTCAATTTTAAATATTTTTAAAAAAGTAGTTATGGGTATATTCAAATGAAAGATGGGAATTAACTTTTACACACATTATCGGGCTTTTCTTCTAAAACAATCCCAAAAAGCACATGTTTCAATAATAGTAGCACCGTTCCCTTTTTAAATACAGTTCGCCCGCGAATTCTTCGCGAATCAATACGTTCAGCAAAACTAATCAACTGCATTTTTCTCAGATTTATTTCGGTATTTAATCTGGGTCTTAGATGTATAAAATTAAAAGTGAAATTGTGAATTACAATTAATTCCAACTGAGACTCCTGTTCTTCATTTATTCAAAATACTTTCTACATTTATAATAAAAATATAAAAAAGTTAAAGTTATATTTATAATTTATTTCAGTCATATTATTTATAAAAAATAAATTACGATTGCTTATTGTGGTGTTTTTTAAGAATACACGTGTTTCATTTTATTTACTAATGTTAGCCAATATTGTAACAATTTATTTCTCTTCTAATTTCGACATGCGAGCATAACAATATACGAATTCATATTAATGGCTTATTTTATGTACAAAAACAATTTAGATTGTTTACGAGCGAAATCTTATTTGCTATTTTGTTTGCCTTTTATTCCATATATATGTAGAAGTTAAAGTTTATAAATCAGATTATTGTAATATTTTTACATGCCCATAATTTTCAAAACTGTTACCATTACAGCAGGCAACCCGCAGACATTATAATAAATAAAAGATTAAAAACAATTTTGTTTATACAGTTACAAACACACAAAAATACATATGATTGTTGAGAACTAAGTGAAAACCACAAATTATGAGAAAAACACCTCATTTTAATTAACAATTATTACAATTTATTGCAAATACTCTTAAATCCTTCAAATCCTAAATTCATTTTTCGTATACGCATAAAGTCTCCAATGTCGAGACAAAACCAGAGTCCGGGGATAGATTCTGGTTGTGTTTTTTCGGATAGATATCATTCTGGATAGGTTCGGTTCAGTAAAGAAATTATATCTATACATAAGCAGTATAAGTCTATTTTCAAATTTCAATGCATAATTACGTCTATTTTCAAACAGATTGAAAAAACTGAAAGGTGTACAATATGTTTATGTTAAAAGTGAAGAAGTGAAAGCACATGAAGCCCAGTTGCAAGAAAGAATCCGATACTACCTATCTTTACCAGGCATCAGAATGTTGATATCAAAATCAGAAGAATTTGTGGACATACCGATGACAAAAAAATTACTAGTAACATTACAGAAATATGATACTTTAGCATGTGTGCAAGATGAACAGTGGTGGTTGGAAACCATTGAAGATGTTAGTGTAGAAAATAATGATGTCCTAGAATGTCATTCAAGATGACAAAATTTGGGTACCAATGAAAACTATACTAAAAAAGTTAACTCCGATGGAACTGGATGTTAACATACTTTTTTGAGGATATTCTTGTTTCTAAATGAATGCATGGCCTGATCATGGTTGGGAAACAATTACTACATGAAATACCCTTAATTAAGAACTTAAATATGAGAAATTTATTCCATGAAATTATTATTTTTTTTTGTTTTTAGTACCTTGTAACTAGATTTGTCTTAATTTTTCACCAGCGATGCTTCTGTTTTTACTTTAATGTCAAATGTCAAATCTTCACCATAGAATATCTACTTAAATATGCGTAAATATCAAATTTTTATTTAATGCCCCACAAGAGATGTGGCCTTAAAAGAGCGGAAAATGGTAAATGCCCATGTTTCGGCTTTCAGGGTAAATCTCAGATCTGGGAATAAGAATTTAATGATTTTTATTAACATACGAACATTCGTTTTGTCTATAATTTCAATTATTTTGTTTAAAAATAAGACATTTTTTTTTGTTTTTGATAAAGCAATGAATACAAAAAAGATTAAGAGGTACTACACATGGTTGGCCACTTGATGAAAACATCGCTTTAAATTGTTTACACATGACATTGTTCAATATTATAAAATAATAAGACTTGTAGATATACATATTGACAAATAATCAAAATTAATATTAATGTTGTGTTCGCAGTGCTTTTCAAAACAAGTAGTTAGCATACTTGTTTGTTATAGAACAGAATGTTTATGTAAATTAGTTGCGCCTATCAATACGTACTTTTGATAATTAAGACTGTATACATATACTGGGTGGGGCAATAGTGCGCCCGACCTCGATATATCTCGAGTTCTATGATAGCTAGGAATTTGATTTAAAAACATTAAATAAGTAAACTAGACAAAAAAGTCTATAACCGGAAATTATTTTTGAATATACAGGGTGAGCCAAGACGATTCGACAGGGTCAAGTAACATTTTTTTTAAATGAAATGCCATATATATCAGAACATTTTTGGAAACCTCTTTGTGGCCTCCTTAAAAATTAAAAATGAGGGTCATTTTTCAAATAATTCAAGAGAAGGTAATATAATAAGCGTGTTACATGGTGCCCATAAAAACATCACACCAACAACAATTTGAAGGAAATGATAATAAATGCTTTTAGAAGTATTACTCCTGCAGTTTTATGAACAGTATAAACCTCATTCCAAAGACGCATAGAAAATGTGTGTCAAACAAAATGGGCAATATGTGGAGCACTTTTTCTCTTGAATTAAAAAAAAAATTCTTATTGCTAAATTTTGCAATTATTGTTCAATAAATCGAAAATGGCTACAAATAGCTATAGGGATGTACGTAAAAAAATTTTTCGGTTTTCAATTCTACATCACATCGTCCAAAAATATACATATTCCATTTGAAAAATTGAGAAAATTCAGTTCAAATAGTTGTAAATTTAAAAATTATTTTTGGTCACCCAGTATATTTCTAGGAGGTGAAAATGGCTGAGTGTCATCACATAGATCGCTCATAACTGTTACTAACATATTTTTTCTTAAAATCGATAATTGTGACTGTAGTGATTTTTTTAATATACGTGTAAATGGCATTATTTCCACAAAAAAAACATTACATTCAAGTGGTTGGGAGAGAGTCAATAATAATACAGGAGTGGAAGGAGGCCACAAGAGGTTTCAAAAAATGTTGATATACATGGCATCCCATTTGAAAAAAATTTAGTTGGCCATGTAGGATCATCTTGGCTCACCCTGTATATTCGAAAATAATTTCCGGTTATAGACTTTTTCGTCTAGTTATTTATGTTTTTAAATCAAGTTTCTAGCTATCATAGAACTCGACATATCGAAGTTGGCCGCACTATTGCCCCACCCTGTAGTGTACATGTACCAGGGCCGGAAACTTTTCATTTTGTTCTGTTAGAAACAATTTTTTCAGCCAAGCCAATAAAGGTTTTGACCTTATGGCCCACATTTTAATCAGGTGGCCTACCTACGTTATAGGATCGTTATTTCTGCTATTAGAATCAGTAAAAATAAAATATGCATTCAAAACAAGTGTCCGTTTTTTTTTTAATTTTTTGAATTATTATTTATGCGGTAGGAAAATACAAGAGTACAATAATGATTAATGAGGCTAGAACAGTGTGCCACAGTTGTGGTTTTAATTAATCGAAAGAATCTTTCTAATTGACAGAATTTAATCTTAAGTGGTTTAATTCATACTTAATTAAGAAATAACTTCACACCGTAATTTTTTATTTGTCAACAACTGTCGTAATATTGATAAGTAAGCAGTAAGACATCGTGGAAAAACAATTTTTTTTTAAGGAAGAATATGGAAATATAATAAGAACAAAAATTGCTGATTAATATTTTCTATATTTTTATAAAATAACTTCTTTTTAAACAACTATTTGCCACTATTTTTTTTACCAAGGGTATATTTTCATAATTACTTCGTTGTGCTGCAAGATCCAAGAAGGAACCTCGACCTTTTAGTAGCTGTATACAGTATTCGAACTATTTCAATTTTGCGTATACATGCATCACCGACTATTATAACAAAATAATCGATTGGTTAGACACAGTACAGGTGTAAAAGTTGTCACGGTTCACTTGATAAAGGAACTTTCACTAGGAATTTTGAAGCCGCTGGACTGTCACTACATTTACGAACACAATTTTGAATATTTCAATTAAAGTAACACCATTAAATACAATTATCTGATATTGGTTATAAATACCTTTCGAATGAGAATATTCATAAATCTGTGTTAAAACTTTTCTGTTAGTAATATCGAAAAATGAAAATACATGGTTCATTGTAAAATAATAGATGTAATATATAAAATTACAGGCAATACTGATGCGTATTTTTTTTAAGCTTAGAAAATTCGAATATTTTATTTGGTGTCATTTTATGAAATTAAATAATCGTATTTTCTAGGTTTAAAAAAATACGCATCACTAATGCTTGTAAGTTTACATATTAAATCTACTTATATGGTATTTAGAATGAACCGTGTTTTCGTTTTTCGATATTACTAACATAAAAATTTTAACACCGATTTATAAACTTAAGTTGGATATCTGGTGAAAACGCAACCTACGTCATTACCACCAATTCAACAACGTTAAAATTACTAGATCTTTGGAATTTGGACATTTCAAAACAAATGGTAGTACGTTGATCAATTCAAGTTGGGAGACAATATTTTTCTACTGATTTTTAGGACGTAATAATAATTTTTTTTAATTATGAATGGTCACCTTAAAAATTTTGATCATTTACAATCAATAGGAACAATAGAAAAATAGTTTGTATAACCAAAGATTAAAAATGTTATTTAAATGAAAAACCGCATCTAATAATTTAATAAACTTGCAATGAAGCGATGCAATCACATGATTTAATATAATCGATCAATTGCAGAGGTTGTCAAACTTAAAAAATCGTTTGCAAATATTTCACACAAAATCAACAATTTAATGAGTCGTGATACTGATATTAATTATTAGGGTAGTTAAATCTATAAATAAAGTATAGGGTATAAAGAGGAGAACCTTGAGGATATTTTTAAGTAAATGTATTCCAACTTATGCATGTGTATGTATGTATGTACTCTGAACCGTATGAGGTCTAATAATGAGTTTGTTTTCATTTTATTAGGTTTTACAATTTGCCTGTGTCATTGAATCGAACTTGAACGACTACAAATTAATAGCCTAATCATTCAAACTTACAGGCGTTAATTAAAAAGTATTACACGGAAATAAACAATTTGTAATTAATATCTACACTAGTTGCCTTATTAATGATAGTTACTTTAATTGATCGAATAAGAGTAGTTTTTAATGATCATTCATGACTGAAGTATTTATTGATGATGTGACATACCTACTTTTTTCTACCAATCAGTATTTATAATCGATGTTTACATTACATGATTTACCTCGTGAGATATTTGAAGCAGATAAAGGATACAGTATCTTGTACATTGTTTTTATAAAAAAGTCAATAATATTAACATGGGGGCAGTTACTTACCTCCGATGATAAATAAGTGTAGTTTAAAAAATTTCATAAATCATATACCTTATGATATGAAAATGTTTTCGACCTATTTACAATGAATCGTTTAGATTTTTTTATGCCCTCAAGAAATATCAATCATTAAATTACATTAAACACTAATAGTAATACATCTTGTACCTCTAGGCATAGATTAAATATACGTACATAGACAGTTACTTATGTGAATATTTACCGCCTAAAAATCTGAACGCCAAAATTTTCATACTGACAAGAGCAACGGCTTTCGGTTATTATTAATTTTGAAACAATAAATGCGTACAAATGGTCCATAATAATGCATTTACAGTTTCGAATCGAACAGAATTCTAAACAGGCATTGCTCACAACGAAATCAAAATTTTGGCGTCCAATTTTTGAGCAATAGATATTTACATAAGAAATAACTACATATGTATATGTATTTAATTTTTGCTCTCGTACGGGAGGGATTATACATTTGGAGACGACGGACACTCACCCAATATACAAATATGCGTGTAATCTGTGTGCCTGCACAAATTTGAAAATATTCAACTCGCCAATTATATTTTAAATTTAGCATCACCAATAGAATCACGTACCGCAAAAGGCAAACAGTTTGGTCCTAAGCCTTTTTTTAATCGTTTATTTAGCGTCGACCTATTTCCGCTGCCAAGGCCTATCCCCTCCAAAAGATTGTATATCCATTAAAGAATTCTCACCTGCGTTTAACCTGATATACAAGCCCTGGAAGACGGGTTAGATTGCTGCGTTTCGCTGGTCTGGTTATTCATCCAACTATTAGCCTCAGTCAGAGTTGAGTACTTGGTACAAAAATGTACTGCAAATATGGTAATCAGTACTTTAGGTACCTTAAGTACTTTACTTTAAGTAATTTTAACATTTCTGTATTGGTATTTATATTTCCAGTATTTTGTTTGCAATGTACTTCTTTTTTTAAATTAAATTAAAGTATTACTTGTTACTTAAAAAAGTGCTGCAAAATCATAATCTACTTTAAGTACTTTACTTAAGTACTCCCAGTAATAGAAAGTACTCCTGGTAATCATAAAAACAGTAATAAACTACTGCAAATACTTTAGCATTTCTTTTGTTTAGTGGCATTAGTTTATCGACTTTTAGTGACAATAAAGTGATGTCAAACATTTTTTTCAGTCAGGTCATTACGCCGCTTTTCGCGTTTCAGCTTCTAATTATTTTAAGTCAGGGTCTTAATTTAATCAAAATTAAGATCAATGATATTGTTTAAAATTTATTATCTAAGAAACCGAAAATAATTAAAATTTTTATTTTTATCCGAATAAAATTCGAAATACGGTCGGAGGCGTTAGTTATCTTTATCAAGGAAAAAGTGTTTTCTATTTAAATTTTAAGGCCTTAATAAACTTTATCTGAGATAATAGCCATTATATAAATGTAAATCATACAATGACGTATGAAGCCAATGAGCAACACCAATTTTGAAACATGTGTTACTGAAAAGCAATAAGTTTTTATTTTGAATACAAGTGTTACACTTTTAGGTTGTCTTAAATTTTTAGATATTTTGATTTTTTTTTGTAAATTTATATTGTATAAATAAAATGAATATTAAAAATACATCTTTTGTGTAGGTACTTACTGTAACTTTACATACATCATGTAATACATGGTATATATTAGATTAATAATTATACCAATAATAATAAAAAATATGGGCTATAAACGAAAAAATTTTATTTCCAAAAACTTCACCGCTATTATTGATACTAATATATTACTAGTATATTTTACTATCGTTGGCAATTCTAATACTGAAAATAATTTGAATATTTACCTAATATTAGTATTACTTTCTAGACAAGTACTACAAGTATTTAAAAACACTGTAAATAGTTGAAAGGAAAACTTTTTAAAAGAAATTTTAGAAATATTGAAAATATTTTGAAGGGTATTTACTTAATACTGCTAGTGCAAATGTTTGATCCTCAGTACTTTACTGAATATTTCAAGTACTTCTGAGGAGTACTGGTACTTAATACTGCAAGTAAAATAAAAACTATTGATACTGGATACTGGTTACTGTCAGTACTATTGATACTGGATACTGGTTACTGTCAGTACTTTCATTGTGTACTGGGTCACAGGTCTGGCCTCAGTACCCATTGCTTTACATTTCGTATCAAGTTCAACACGATGCAATCTCGGTGCTACGCTCGCCCTATCACCTTAAGCATTATTTCATAAATTTTCTTAAATATTTTTCCTGTATGGAAAACACGTATTATTAAAACGTGCACTATCAATCAATGAGTGACGAGTCATAACGAATCCTGAGCATGAGTGAGAGAAGAGTAGTTTAATTTCTGATGAGTCTTGCTAATATTTGTAGTTTCTTTTGCTATTCAACCTTGAAAAGCACCGACACAACACCAAATCTCAAGTCAAACCGAGATTTGACACTAATAGAACCGCATTAATCACATTTATATTTGTAGAAAAGCTTTCTATAAGCATAACTCCAGGCAGACAACGCAAATTACAACTTTAAATTATACGTATTAACATTTAGATTATATAAATACCTTGACACCGTTAATGGAAATGTTAGGTACAGCATTCAATAATTACGTATGATTTCCAAGCAAGAAAATAGAAGAAAACCACTCAGACCAGGAAGCATATAATGACAAATAGTCAGACAGCAAAGTGGCGATTAGATAAAATAGACAAATCATTATTCATTTGACTTAAAGACCTTTAAATGAAAATCTGTCGCCCAGACAGTTCATAAAGATAAGCTGGAAAGAAGGAAGTGTACCAGCGGGCGCCAGCAACTGTTATTTTCAATTTGCATTGAAGTATCGTTGATAATTGCCATATATGCCATATTCGCCTTGTAATTATAAGCATGGAGGCACTCTCGATTACCTACGATCTTATCGTAGCACAAATGTAATTACAAACACATATATAGGGTGTCTCAAAAGTAACACCCGTCCTCTTGGGGGCCAATCCAACAAATAAATATAAAGAGTGACAAAATGTCCAATTGAGCAAGATATTGGTCAAATAATTAACAGTACTATTGAATTGAATAAGTAGAAATTTATTACAAAATTAAAACAAAATTATGAAAACGGATCAAAACGTCACCTTCACATTTGTGCGGGGCATAAATGACGCACACAGTTGCTTGATTACGAAGAAATATTTCAATATGTTCGACAACTGGTTTAACATAAACTTGCTCTTTAACATAAACTTGCTCTTTACATGACCCTATAAAAACAAGTCAAGTAGGTTGAGATTAGGTGATCGAAGAAGCGATACAATTAGTCAAGTCTTCCAATTCAACGACTATGGGAACTGTTTAAAAAATGTTTAATTTCCACGAGAAAATGTGTCGAGGAAATTTGTCGCCCGTTTTGTTGATACCATAAATTTAGTCTTCGGAATGGTGCAACATCCTCGAGTAATAGTGATAAAAATACCAAATATGATACCGAAGTAAGAAGAGTAATCGTAACGTGTAGACCCAGCGCTTCATCGTTTTTAGTAATTCAGCAGAAATTTTTACAGGCTACCGCCTCCGAAACGAAACGATAAGTTTCGAACTGAATAAGGAATTTCGTTACACCACTGCTGGTGAAAATTATTATGAGTATTTATGATACTGTCTTGAGTAAATGTAGCTTTATCGCTCCAGACAGATTTCGAGAAATCCGACATCTTGATTTATGCGTTGTTTCAATCATCTAAAAAAGTTTACATGAAGTTGTCTATAACCATTATGCAGCTATTATTCCAGTTAGTTCGAGGTCTGCTAAATTAAGAATTAATTATTCAGAATTAAGAACTCGCTTACGCATCCTTTATAACCCTTATCTTTCCGTGGTCGGAATGAACAGGTGTACAATTTGTAGAGTGCATATAGTTCATAATATACTCACAATGTGGCAGATACAGTCATACAAATTGTGGCAAAATGATGTACCGATTTACTGAATTTAAACTCAGTTTTCTTAGTGACAAGATTGTTGTACAGTCTATTTAAAACTTATTTGCAACAAAGAAAACGTCGGCTTCTTTGATCCTTTTACCGCCGTGAAAGAAGCCGCCGTTTTTTATGTCGCAAATGAGAAGAAATAAACTATAGGTATATTAACTTATTAAGAATATTAGTATTAAGAGAATATGGGTGGCACATCACCATGCCCGTATTAAATAAAACTGATTGCTCAATTTCCAGACCTGAAGCATCTATGAAATGGTAGTCATGTAACTGCACAAAGTTCAGTTCAAACTTATTTCCAACAGAAAAAACGTCGGCGACTTTGATCCCTTTAACATCGTCAAAGGTGCCGATTATTTTTATGTTGCAAATAAGTTTGAAATAAACTTTAAGTTAATCTAGGGTGATTATTTGAGATATTAAAGCGGAATAACTTTTTGCTAAGAAAGGGTGGTAAAGGTACATACTGGCACAGAATAAGACATCGACAGATCGACAGGTCAAAAAAAGAAGCTGCCTTATTTGATAAAAATCTAAGACCACTATCAAAAATTAACAATGAAATTACACTACAATTTAATTTATGTAAACTTAAGACCTAAAAACGTGCCCTTAGTTTGACGATTAATTTGAGGTCATCCATGGAAATTTGAAGAAATCTCACCTTTAATGGGAGCAATTTCAACTAGCTCGTTATTTTTTTAAATCCGGTCGTTAAACTTTTGAAAAATATAGTTAATAATTTAATCTCCAATTTTGAACTCACCGTATTATAATAAAGAGGTATATTACAAAATTTCTCCCTACCCTGTATCTGCTCAAAGTTATAAAAAACTACAGATGTACATACAACTTTGAACCTAAGGTTATCGCCTTGATTTGTAATAATAAGTAACCACTCCGTCATCTAGAAAAATACTCATTAGTTTCAAATATGATATGTTTCGTTTCCTAATATGAAGTTATTTTTTACTTGATGCGTAATTAAATCAAATTTAATTAGATAAAAGCCATGTTTTGCATATTTGCGCCAAATTCTATCCTTGGAATCTCCTCGAAAAGCCGTCGAACTGTATCAGGCAAGAAAAACATATTCATAAAAAAGAAACTGCCGAAAATGTCGGATAGAGTTCTGAGAGAGTGTAACGCCCTGACCGTGAGGTCATAAACACGACGACGGCACTGACCACGGACCCTGCTGGACTGGGGCAACACCACCTGTCCCGCATGTGGTTTGTAGATCTCCGATACACTTTACATATGGCCAAACCAAATCTCAACCAATCAAGATCTTCATACGGTCGTGCACCGTTTTGAATACTTTATTTTTGCATTAAAAACGAGAAATACAACAAATCTTTAAGAGATATTTTATAACTTCACAGGATATTACTTTTTCAAATAAGTGAGTTTTTTTTTATCATATCTGATTCTATATTTTAACGTCCAAATATAATATATTAAAACGTTACTTTCAATCATGAAAACCAAGTAACAGGAATCTTATAGAGTTAACAAAAAACAATGTTCTTTTCGACTTTTGTTTGTAATTTATCTTCTACTGTATACTTAATATTAAACTGGTATTAAATGAGGTTAAATCCAGGAAAATCAGAATCTGTAGCAAATCCTGTTCAGGCAATATTTTCTCATGTAATTTAATCTAAACTGTGCAACTTCCTATGGTACTGAGTGTATGTATAGCACGGCATATGTAGGTATAAAATCTCCTTATGCTGTTTGGAAATGGCTGAGAACGGCAAATACAGTATTTTGCTAGAAATTGGGGCAAGATTTATCCCCGGTAACCTTTCTTCATACCATATTTGGAGATCAGGTGTGTCCGTTGTCTCATTTTGCACAAGGTTACATTACCGATACAGGGTGTTGTATTACCTTTGTTGTTTATTTGGGGTTAACGCTTTTGGCTCAAAACAATGTGCCCCACAGAAGCGTTCAGTCTGGATGGTTTATTTAGTTTGTTTTTTTGTTCGTAGGTTGGTATACTTGTATGTTAGTCCCGAAACAGGGACTGGTTATTTGGTTCACGTAGCGACTTTATCAATCATTATTATTCATTATTATCCATTAATTTCTCGCAGTCCAGCACCAACTTTGCGCCTGTACTATCTTATATTAAATTTAGGATTAGTCTTAGGAATGACCTTTTTTTAAAATAAATTTTATTCCAGTAGACTTTTAGATATTTTGTAGTTTACTATTAGAAAGTTTTTATTTCATTGTTTAGAAACTAGACCTAAATTTTAACAGCTATAAATCGTTAATAACATCAATGCGAATTGTTTAGCATAATTAAGGCAGTAACGGTGAGACTGTCTTCTAATAACAGTGTTATATAAATCAAATTATTTTTTAACTTGAAAACATTGCTCTTAACTAAAAACGTCTTGAAGAAAGACAAAAACTGTATTAATCATTAGTGAAAGGTTTATAGTATCTCTAATTTTATTATGTAGATGTACATATAGATTCTCATAACTAGATGTCTACATCTCAATCGAATAAGACCCCATGTCCTGGGAAATACGCGCCTCTTTCAACGTCCTCGACCGGTGCACTTTCAGAGTATAGCTTTTGTCTTGCGGTGCGGGACATTGACACTTATTAGATGGCGTCTAGAATCAGCTATTGGTGATAATCGGATGCAGGTCGAGGTTTAGGGCAGTACTCCTTAAGAAATACTTTATTTTTTTGAGGCAATACCTCTCTCGTGTTGACATGTCTGGGTGGCAGCCATGAGGACATTGCCCACGGTAGTTCCGTGTGGGAGTGGTTAATGAATTTCGCCAAGGTCGCTCGCGTCTGTTTAGAGAACAACATAATGCTATCTATAATAATTAATATCAATCATAATTAAATGTTTTGCCTGTTTCAAACAAACACCCATTACCGTGCCGCCCATTCAATTTTTGAAATATGGCTATTTATATTATTTGGCATAATTTTAAATATGTTTGTTTACTGTTTACAACTTACGGTGTGAATACATATCACCGAAAGCTTTTAAAACGTACATTAACTACTTTTTTTACTACTTGTTCTTAATGGAAGGTATTGTCTCCTTATGCTGTGGTATTACTACAGTGTAACCAGTTTAAATACACATAGAGCCTTCATAAATGATCGTAACCCACGTGACCAATTAGTTACCTGTAACAGTCATCGAGTCGTCCTGTCAGTAAAAGATGGTTGAAGTCTATTTCTTAAAGACATACGTATGTGCAAAAATCCTCATCGGATACTGCCGTTTAGGGATGCCGATTCAATAATCGATCTTTAGGAAAATCGATCTTTGGAGCTGAAAAAAAATCGATTTTGATTCGATTATTTTCTCTTCTATATTTTAACAAATCGATTCCTTTTTATCAAAAATCGGATAGGACAATCGACATGTTATTGAAAATGTAATTTAGTAAAGTACAATTATTGCGTTAAAGGATTTTTGATTTCATCGGTTTATTGGTCACTTAAATATGATAAAATCACAAAATGCTATTAAATTGAGGGGTGCATTTCTGAGAACGGGGTGAAAAGGGTGTTTTTTTTTTCAATATAACTGAAAAACTAAGCGGAATTCAAAAAAAATACTACTTTTTTTTATAGAAAATTAAATTTCCCATCGAAATAGCTTATTACAACTTCGAAAAACCGCCGTGCGCCGTCGCTTATTTTCCCCGTTTCTTTACAATTATCAATTAAATTTTTGTATTTTTATTGGGTATAACGCAATTTTAAGGTTATCGAGTGTTAATCAACATGTTTTTTAAGTTGTAAAATTTAATAATTGTTGCAATTAAAAAAAGGAGTAATACATTAATTTTTTCAGTTTTATGTATAGAAACATTAAGCTGATGTCTCCTCAAGAAAATTACAGTTGTCAATTTGAAAATCAATTTCTTCATCAATGTCTGCATGATACCCTTCCGATATGCCTGGCACATTTATGGAGCATTTCATACCCAACTTCCCGCAACCACAGTTTCCACGGCAGCCTTTCGAACATCCACAAGCTATTCGCTCGAGCAAAGTCTGTGGTACAGGAGGCTGTGTTGTTTTATTTATTTATTTTCCTTTGCAACAACAAATTAATTTTATAACTTAAAAAACATGTTAATTATCACTGAATAACCTTAAAACTGCATTATACCCAATAAAAATAAAAAAAATGTCATTGATAAATGTAGAGAAAAGGGAAAATAAGCGACCGCGGTAAAAAATCGACAAAAAAATAGCCAATACGGCAATATCTCAGTCAATTTTAATCATAGAACCTATTTTTATAGCTCATTTTAACGGTTGGAAACTCTACTTTCTTTTCTCTGAAGCAATTCCTATCTTTGCTCAGAAAAAAGTTATAAGCGAAAATGCAACAAACAAATTTTTCACGATTTATAGCGTTTTTTGCAGATCTGTGTGTATGCTTATATGTAGTATAAAGCTATTTCGATGGGAAATTTAATTTCCTATAAAAAAGTACTCTTGTATTTTTTTTTTGAATTCTGCTTAGTTTTTCAGTTATATTGAAAAAAACAAAAACCACCCATTTCACCCCGTTCTCAAAAATGCACTATTCAATTTAATAGTACTTTGTGACTTTACCCCTCAAGTTAATAGCACTTTGTGATTTTATCATATTTAAGTGACCGAAAAACCGATGAAACAAAAAAACCCTTTAACGCAATTATTTCTTACTTCCTCTTTTTAGCCTATTAATTTATTGTCAAACTACGAAGGAATGGCGACTTCTGTTTTGATTTGGTAGGTAGTAAATATGCAATCTCAGCCAGATTGGTATTGTTTGTTCATTTCGTTTCTTCTATTATTTTGTTTTTGTTCCCCTTTCCTCTCCCCATCCTTTTCCTCTTTTTAAAATGATTGGCTGTATTTGCGTAGTTTTTGGATTTTGTCTTGATAAAATATATGAACAGAAAACGGAAGTACCTACATGATTCGTAGAATTGTAATATAATAATTATGTAATAAGAGAATTAAATATTTACCGTGTATTTCAATACATTATTTGAGGTTATGTTAGTAAAAAGTAAAATTTATTATTAATACTTATGTAGAAAATGTTTATGTATTGAAAAAGTTTATTATTGGTATAACTAGTCTTACTATAACAACTTCAATTGATCGAATCGATTTTCTAAGGATCGATTTTTTTATTAAATCGATCTTTTTAGACAACGATTCGAATTAATCCAAAGATCTATTCTTTTTAAAAACAAAATCAGCATCTCTAGCAGTAATATGAAAGACAAAATCACAAGTTAAAAGGTACCAATTGATTACGTGGTTTACGACCATTTATAAAGGCTCTGTGCCACAAGAATAAGTAACAATCACAAGGGATACAGAGAGAGGGGTACGATGCCCTGGTAAATATATTTTCAATGACCTTGAACATATCATTTAACAGAATCGGCAGGGCCGGCATTGTGCGCTTTATTATGCTGGCTTGTGTCTTTGAACAGGGTCGTATTTAAAAATGTTTGTATGGAATTTGCTTTGTAGGATTTGTTTTATTTATTGTTTTGTAAGTATACCTCTGGTTTACAACTACACAATTGTTGAAAATTACAGGGTATTCGTAAATTAGAAAATTGTTTAGCAATTTATTTACTAATATAACATATATTTATTGGGATGTTATGGAAATAGGAATTATATTGGCAGAGCCAGCTTAAAGTTTCGATTATGATTCAATAAAACATAGAGTATAAAAATTCCATTTACTAAATTATAAATAATAATAATTAGAAATGCAAAACTAATCATATTATATTTCAGTCCTATTACGTACTAACAATTAAGAATAAAATTTTAAATTAGGAAGTGAACAGAAAACTATACTGTCTATATTATAAAAATATATACATTAATGAAAGTTTATAAATGTCTCCAAACGATTAATTTACTTTTATTTACATGTTTAAAGTTCCTATTTATATACTTTAAGGTGTAAAATAATTTTACTCTCATATACAGCATAATAATGTATTCTTGCGGGAAATTAGGACACGGGTGAATGTATAATATTGTTACTTATTCTTGTGTCTGTGCATAGTTCATCCTTAGGTAAATATTTATAACAAAAAATGTGGACCTCTAAATTTTTACATTGGAACGAGTAACGCTTATTTCCGATACGTTAATTTTGAAATAGTAAATGGTCCATTAACGTATTTACAGTTTTGAAACTAACAAAATCTTAAATAGGCACTGCTCAGGATATAAAAAGGTAGGCGTCCACATTTTTGAGCGATACATGTTAACAGGGGTATGAAGTATGTATATTTAATCTATGCCATATCAAAGAATATAGTATACTCTGTTCAATTAAACTTTGCAGCGTTGGCCAGGATAGAGAAAAAAATTTGCGCTGATTCTTGGTGCAGACGGTAGGCAGATGTTCACAAGTGCAAAGTTCCTATAGCGGTTCATTTTCTTATTTATTTTATTTCATAAGCATCGGTCGTAGATGGACGTTTGACTCACTTAAGTCCAACCGACCACTGTAAAGTTGAAGTGAATAGAGTTTAGATTCAATTTAAGTAATAATCAGATTTGTTTAGAAAGCCGAATACCTTTAAATCGCCATGGTGGGCCGATTTCTTGGAGATCAGAATTGATCTTTGTTATATTGTTTAATTACCAAAGTGTAAAATGTGATTTTTTTATCGTTTTAAAATGTTAATTTATAGTTATATAGATTAGCATAAAGTCCGTGTAAACAATGGAATAGTAAATATATGGGAACGAATCATGTTTCAATTGAAAAATATATACTTTCAATCAGTATTATTAGCAAAAGGTTATATTCAGAAAATAAAGTACGAATATAAAATTATGGAAATGTAAACGACCTAAACTTCCTACAAACATAGAAATTACGCGAATTTGAATCATGTTCGCAATTTACAACGAAAATCAAATATCTATTATTATTATTATATTAGATATATATTAAATTATATTACCATTTTGATATTTCCAAGTTATTGAGCTATTCTACACAAAATGTTTCTAAATGCCTTGCCAATAGTATATATCTTTTCAGGGAAAATCATTCATTCTAATTTGATAACATTTTACCTCTGACAACTTTTAAGATACAAAAATGAAACAAAAAGCAGTTTATAGTATGGCGACTGTGGGAGTAGGCCAGCTCCATTTTACTAAAGGAAAAATGGATCAACATGTTTATAGCAATATATTAAAGCAGCATTTACGATCTAATGCTGAAAAATTAGGTTTGGAGGAAAAATTTATCTTTCAACAAGATAATGACCCCAAACATTGTGCTCGAAAAACCAAGGAATGGTTGCTTTACAATGCGCCGAGACAACTAAAAACACCGCCTCAGTCACCTGATACCAACCCCATAGAGCACTTGTGGTCTGAATTAAAACGCTCTTTGCAAAACCATGGGATTACCAATAAAGAGGATTTAAAACAGCATCTGATAGCAGAATGGAACAAAATGAAGCCAGAATTAACCCGTAGCTTGTACATTCAATGCCTAACAGACTTAAAGCTATTCTTAAGTCTCGAGAATATCCAACAAAATATTAACTTTGACTGTTTAAATTGTTTAGTTATACTTTATACTGCATTGTTTATGGTGGCCGGATACTTTTGTGTTTCAGAATATGACATTGTAACGATTTTTGTCGATTTTTTCGAATTGTGTTTCTTTTGTTAGGATTTTATAAATAGGCTAATAAAGCATAATAACCATAACTAACTTAGTACATTTCTTTTGCTTACTAGTCATTCATCACTACTTAATTTGTATCGCTTTTTTTTTGGAAATAACTAAGGTGGCCGGATACTTTTGTGACTCTCGATATAGTATCGTATCAGTAATAATATACTTAGTATTTTTTATAAAAAATTTTAATTATATGTATCTAATTTCAACATACATGCATGTACATTTGAAAAATTGATATTACAAATTAGGTAACATTTTGTATTATTGTGAGATTATACGGTTTCATCTATTTTTAAACGTTACGGCCCATGACGAATTAATTTCGTATTAATTGACATGTCACTAACTCCGACAAAATACGGTCAACGATTTAGACTTTTGGCATTGATTTGTTCTTGACAAAGTAAACGGCCGTGGTCTGGTAAAATAGTTGTCGTTCGGTTGAGGTCCCTTTTCAGTATTGATATTAGATGAGTTTGTATTTATACAAGAGCATCGTGGGTTCGCTGGCATTTAAAACAAAACAAGACAAATTTTGATGATTCGTGTTCAGTGGCGCATCCGATGAAAAACCACTTGAGATGTCAAATGTCCAAATCAGTCTATATAGGCACCTCGAATAAACTTTAATTTACGAAATAATACCACCAAAGCACAAAAGTGGCTAGATTGTTAAAAATTATAAAACGAAACTGTTAAAATTCAAAATGTATTTGATTACTTCGTATTTAAAACAAAGATCTGCACATGTCAGACTTTATGACGAATCTCAGGAAATTGGAAAAACTGTTATTACAGAAGCAAAAGCTATCAAATTTGGAGTGCCTCAGAGGTCCATATTAGGTCCGATACTATTTTTAATATATATAAATGATCTTGTTGATAATTTCCCTTCATTACAATTTTCGTTGTTCGTTGATGACACCAGTATCATAGTGAATGATGATAATTTGAACGATCCTAAAGTTAAAAGTGAAGAGGCAATGAACGGTATCACAAACTGGTTTCATGCAAACAAACTGCTCTTAAATGTCGAAAAAACAATGAATATAACTTTTGAAAAACCCCATGCACCAATCTTAGATATAAATATTCAAACTGACTTAGGACAAATAATATCAACAACTGATACTAAATTCTTAGGAATATATATTGATAAATCTTTAAATTGGTCGACGCATATTTTTGATTTAAATAAAAGACTTGGGCATACAATTTATGCAATAAAGAACATCAAAGAAAATATCAGCTTTGCAGTGGCACTATCACTGTATTTTGCATATTTTCAAAGCATACTACACTATGGTGTGGAATTTTGGGGAAACGCAACTTATTTTAAAAAAAATTTTAACTACACAAAAACACGCTGTGCGAGAAATTTGTGGTATTGGCCCAAGAGAATCCTGTAGAACAGCGTTTAAAAACTTATGTGTACCCACTGTAATCAATCTTTATATATATAAATTAGCTATAAAAATTTACAGACAGCGAAACACAATATCGACACCTGCTGATATTCATGATTACGATACCAGATCTAACTTAAAACTAATTGCACCAAATTATAGATATGTCACAAATAGGAAAGGTCCTTTATACTCCGGAATAAAAATTTATAATCACTTACCAAATTCTATTACTTGCATAAACAACGAAAACTTATTCAAAATTAGGCTAAAGAAAGTTTTAAATAATTACGTGTTCTATAACCTAGAAGAATACTTTACTACGACATTTCAACCATAAAAGGTTTTCAAAGTGTTTTCGGACCACGACTATTAAATAATGTATATTATGGATGCGTGTTTCCTCAAGGATAATATTATTCAGTATTTACTGGTTCTGAAAATTTGTTTTATTAAAATAAAACTTTCTACGTCGACACAGCCATAAACATTTTCCAAAAATTTCATCGAATAGCCATGACATGTCAGCAAAAGCGCAAAATTGTTGTTTGATTTGAACCGTCAAAATATTTTTGTTTACTGTATTTCTCATTTTTGCAAAAAAAAATGCACTCATCACGTATGCGCTACACCATCGATAATAGTCATTTAACTGTAGCTAAAAAAGTTATATATTTTAATATGTTTAAGTTTACTAAAATAGTGGTGTGGTGTGAAAAATGTTGACAAATATATGAAGTATTATAATGCTTTTAGGTCATTAATTTTATACGAAATATTAATATTAAAAAGGGGGATACATAAACATGAAAAAAATAAAACATTCATTAATTTTATTTAGAAAAAGTTGTCCTATTGTTTTATTATTGCAATCAGGTCTTACCCAGAACAACATACGCTTGGACACAAACTGCTTAAGTGTAAAATTTATGTCAATATGCGCTTTGTTCCCGGATAAACTTTATGATTATTATCGTATCGATTTAGCAAATGTTGCAATCTTATCTTCAACCAGCAGAGTATATGGCACCTACAATGATGGCTGCAGATACAAATAAGAGACATCCATACATTCATATGAGCAAAGGCATGGTCCTTTTCGCACTCTTATGCTCAAATATTAACAGTTTAATCAACACTCAATTAAAAATAATGGTATATGTTTCAATCTGTTTGATTAAATATTTTTATCGTGTTTTTAATGTTAAAATTACTCCCCAGTTATATTGATGTTAACTAAAACAGGCAATTCATAATAGATTGCACGACACTGCATAGATTAAAAATATATCTATTATTTTGAATCTGATTGTCTACATCATGGGGGTTATTCTCGTGTACACTGAAAACAATTCATATTAAAATGTTTGCAATAATTAAAAAGGTTGTTACATTAATAAGCTAACCGTAAAGAAGGGACATGATTCCTTTTAACAAACTGATAAATTCAGCACATGATTTGATCACTTTTAACGGTGTAGCTATCCAACATAAGTATCTTAATTCAGATAGCAGTGGATTACAAAGCATGGATGTTGTATGAAATATTTTTATTTAATTTGGCCGCCACTGATACGATAGGAAGTCCCATGTTGTTTCTTTTTCTTATCTGCTAAGTGTTCACCAGTTCGTTGGCTCATTGATTGTTGTCGTTAACATTTCGGCGCCTCCAAAGATACAGTTAAAATATTTTAAAGATTTTTCCGTTAAAGATATACCAATACAATAATAATGTCGAGTTAGTGTATTGTTTACCATTAATTAGGTCTAACTGTACCATAATTATATAAATTATTTGTTTTGAAAAAAGGAACACCCATAATCATTTTTTTTTTCGGCTTGACCCGGTTAGTACGTTTGTACAGGTCCATAGTGCATAAGATCAATGTCCATTGACGTACTATTTACAATCTTTCCTCTGTGCGATATGTTTACATGAGTGTGAGTGACATGGCATTTTTCTTGTTACCCAAGAATAATTATTTTCTTACAAAAAAAAGGATCTACTTCGAAGTAGGCGGTAGCAAATTTTTTGCAGACATATTAACGTTCCACAGAATTACAGCATGTAAATTATATAAAAAAAGTGGACTATAACCGGAAATGCAAACAATTTCAAGTCAGATTGAACATATGTTTATAAGCATACATTTCTTGGTTGATTGAACTGGATTAAATTAATTATAAATTATAATTGGAAATTTCAAGGAAGGGACTAGCGCCGACCGTTTTGAATAGTTTTCGGATGAGATACCTATTATTTTCTTTGATATAGACCAGTTAGTTAAATGCTGTAAAAATATTAGATAAGGACTTACCTCCAGTTCCTAACACCTTGAGAAGGTCAAAATGGGTCATATCCACCCTTTCGATACCAGATAGATTAACTGAAAATAAAAACAAATTAGTTAAAAACTATAAATACATAACCTATAAATACATAACATAAGCAAAGAATATTTTAATAATTTTGTTAAAACGATGATAATGATTAACATCATTATTTAGTAAACGTTTTGCTACCGCTAACTTAAATCAGTCGTATTATTCTGCAAGGAAGTAAGAACTGATTAAAGTGGATCGGCAAATTAGTTTTTAAACATAGTACCTAATCCAGAGCAAGGGCTAGTGCACCCCAATAAAACAACTATGCAGCTATGGGCATGTATTTCGGAGTTACTGCTCCCGTCAGCACATCATCGTGGCTAAGGAATTGGATCTAGGATGGGATAGATCAGGAACAAAAACACAAGGCTGGAAAATACAGTACACAATACTCAATTGGTGCCCATGTACCGTGTTCGGGGAGAAAAATTAACTCGGTATACACTGGCAAACACTCAGCTTTTAGTTGCATAATTTTTAGTATTGAAGTGTTCATAACGTCACAATCAAGTGGCATAAATTGTGACCTCAAACAAAAACAAAACAAACAGCCATAACATAGCGTATTCCTGCGCATCAAACCATAAGTTGGTTGTTTGAACGGTGATTCAAGCACCGCGCATTCGCGGACGCGCGCGCCGTTCCAACAACGTCCATTTTATACGAAGAGCTGCGCAGCTCTCCGTCCACACTGCATGTTGCTCTAACGTTTGCGAATGCGCGGCGCGGTTGATCTGGAATCATCTTAATAGTAATATGAATTGTTTTCAGTCCATTATGCCTAAACAAGTTTGTAGTCTAAGGCAAGCGACATACTCGCACTTAAACTTTTTCTGTTGACCAAAAACTAAAATAATTAGTAGAAGAATTGACGGGCAAAATTAATGCCTGTTTTTTTATTTGTACGAAATATAACGTTTGTAATATTCAATTAATAAAAAACCGCTTAATTCATATTTCGAAAAAAAAAAAAAAATAGAAATTAGATTTGCCTATAAATTTTCCTAACAAATCTGCTTAAGATTTAATAAGTTTTTTTTTTTGGTTATCATGAATACAATATACAATAAGTTGAAGATGATTTATGTTGGCCACCTAATAAAAACGCCGCCTTAAATTTAAATATTAAAAACAAATTAAATGATGTGCATTTATTTATTTTATAATACACTGAATGTTATTTTTTGTGTATCGACTATAAACAAGATTTTATTATGCATGTTATTTATTTAATAATAATTATAATGTGATAATCATTATTTACATATCTATATTTATACTTTTATAACAACAGCTTTGCATTTAATAAATACCAAACGAAGCACGAAAACAAACCTGATAATTTTTATCGTTCCTGCACCGATCCATTAGACCAGACGCTTAAAAAAAGGGCACGAACCATGTCATTAAACTGTGTAACTTAAACGGACAAAAAATCGCCGCACGCCCCTACAATATGTGCCACCTGGGGATCGAAATTTTGTCTGCAGGATTACATTATAAATATTTTGAAAGCTACGACCTAAATTTTTTGTCGAAACGAATTATCTCGCAGACGTCTGCATTTTTTCTGTACACTCTTCAACCACTTTCCCTAGACGCAATATCGGAGCGTTTACATCCAAGCTAAAACGGCAAGCATCATCATGAACCTTATTTATAAACTCATCAATATATAATTTATTAGCTAAAGGTTGCTTTTTGTTTACTGTACTATTTACTACAATTCAAAAATAAAATACGAGAGAACTGTATAGGTATTAGAAACCAAGATTTTTTTATATTTGTATAATGAAGAGTATCAAAACTAACGAATTTGCATAAATAAAAAATAAATTCATGAATAAAATAAAGCAATGACTAGTGTTAAATGCCCCTAAAATAAAAACAAAAATACAGTTGCGGGCATGTGTTTCGAAATCATTGCCCGTTATCAGTCTTGAATAGCGTACGGGATTTTTCGTTTTTTTTTTTTAATACACAATCGCATCAATTAATAGTAGTAGTCGTTGTGGGAGGCTGACGCTTGGCATGTAGGCCAACGGCCCTACTTTCCGACCCTTGCCGTCCCTTCAACCATTTACTCCATTTGCTCTCTATTCAAACCTCCTTGATCTTCTGATGGTGGTTAGGATGTTGTTCCACAAAAGGACGCTCACTTGCTTCTTTTAGAAGCGTCTCGACGCCAAAAATATATCCCCCCCAGTCACTCTAACAGAAATGGTAGGACGTTTCTTCGCCCTCTCCTCATCTTGGGAAAGTAAGATCTTCCCCAACAACTACAAGTGATACTAGTGATAGGTGTTTGCAGTGAATTGTCAGAATTCCGGTTAGATGATTGAGAATTCTTTGACACCGTCAAGTCGACCGTAATTTATTAGGTCACGTTACAAAGTCCCGAGCTTGTCCACAGTCGCTGCTTAACATCCTCGTAAGCCCACTCATTGAGGAGCCGTAATGCATTGCCTCCTTGTGGTACCCAAAATAGATTGAGAGAAAGAGTTTTTTTATGGTATAAACATACGTTTATTAGTTTATTGATAATTATAGCAAATATATTCTTAATATATACAATATTAATTAAACACTACGTCCTAGTTCCTAGTGAAATGTTCTCTTGCAAAATAATGATGACAATTTTTTTAAATCTAAAGGTTCCTATTGATAAAAATTCAAAGAAAGATCTGATCCGTCGTTTACTTCATCTGGATTTTAAGCATACATTCTCTTTTTACTCCACGGTCGTTGATTTTCATTTCAATTTTGCCATTTCACATTATCACCTAGTCAAAGTAAATACAGATACAAAATTAGAGCGCGGTTATTATTTTTCTCAAAGCAAGGCCGACACCCCGTTATTTTTAGAATGCCTGTGTGTATTTAAATTTTAACCACTCTACATGATTCTCAAAATACCAAAATATGAATGCACTTCCAATAGTGTATCAAATAAGTTCGACATGAAGGTTGTTCAAGGTAGCCTATAAACCTACACAAATTTATTGCACTCTTTCTCTTTTAATGTATGAGGAATGCAAATGGAATTCAACAACTGTTATAAGTATGTGCGCATTCTATGTTCATTTACAATATCTACAGAATAAAAAGTTACAACAATGCTTAAGATATACAACATGTTTTAGATCTTTTAACAATATCACAATTTGTAGCACTACAAAAAAAACTAACGTTTTTCATTTATATTATATTTTGTTATTTCAAATAATTTTGTTCATATTTTGTTATTTCAAATAATTTTACGACGTATCTTCTTCTTTTACTGCTTAATGAAATACACTTGCTTCCGCTAAGAACTTTAGTAAACTGTTTAATTACTTGATGTTAATTGTTCTTGACATTAAGTCTTAATTTACATCACTTTCATTTACTCAATTGTTATTGGTTATACATGTCGAAATTGTTCTGCAATCATAATTAATAACTTTCTAGACGATTTTAAAATACGTTAATGTACGTTTTTATCAAAACCATCGACAAAAAAAATATTTTGTATTTTTATTGTAAATTCTAAATTCACCAAAGCAATACACATGATTCGACTGGTAATCAATGCCATCGCAAAAGTACTAAAAAGCTTATTACAAGTAACGTAGGGCCCCAATCAAGTGTATAGATTTATGACCTCCATTATTGGTAACGGTGGGTTTTATACTCAATTTACCAACAGCAACAAGAGTAGTTGGAAACGTACTGACATGTATTAAAAACATTCCATTTTTTCAAAGAAGGTTTAGTGCCATATTCCCCAAATGTGGCACATGGGAACATGAAGACAATAAATAATTGAGTACTGTGTACTGTACTTTCCAGCCTTATTTTAGTTCTTGTTCCTGATCTATCCCATCGTAGATCCAATTCCTTAGCTACGTTACGCTGATGAGGGGCAATAACTCCGAAACACGTGTCCGTAGCTGCATAATTGTTTCTTTTTGGGGAATATGGCACTAAACCTTCTTTGTTTTATTTTGAACCCCAATAAATCTATCTTGTTTTATTTGTATGTGCCAGGTGGAAATGAGCAGTACACATAGAGCTCTGTGTGTTGACTATGCTCATCGAGGCCCCAAATGTGGCACAAGGGAACATGAAGACACTAACTGTACTGTACTTTCCAGCCTTATTTTAGTTCTTGTTCCTGATCTATCCCATCGTAGATCCAATTCCTTAGCTATGCTACGCTGATGAGGGGCAATAACTCCGAAACACGTGTCTGTAGCTGCATTATTGTTTCTTTTTGGGGAATATGGCACTAAACTTTCTTTGTTTTATTTTGAACCCCAATAAATCTATCTTATTCCATTTTTTCTCATCTCTTGACAATGGAAACAAAAGTAAAAAAGTTTTTTATTCAGACTGATTGATAATCAGGCGTTATATTTTTGGTGTACTTCTTAAGCACAATATTAGATTCTCTAATGAAAAATAAACTAGAAAGAAAAAAAATCCCTATCTACCGGAAGGTGGGGTAGTGTATAGACTTGGGACTCATTCTGACTAAATTACCCAAGCAAAATTTTGCTTCAATATTTTTATTGCGATAGTGTTCGCAAACGTCTTTGAGGGATTTTACGTTGATGCCCTACGTATTGATTGATAGATTTATAAATCAAACATTCACCGTACCATCTATATTTTGTTGTTTGGATCTTTGCGTGTGTATCAAATTAGTTACGACCTGTATCCGCGGCAATGGAATCATAGGATAAGCAAATATAGAGATACGTATGTCTATTGATTCAGCGGCGTCGTAATATTTTTGCAATTATATTTTTGACATTATATTAGTAGTTGTATGAATCACATAACTTGAAAATTACCTTTGAGCATTGACAGTGCCGGCTGGTGAAATTTATGCCCTATCTCAGTGTTGGAATATATAAAAAATATTGTTCAACAGATTTGTATTAATTATTACAACTCTACGTTTGCAAAAAACTGATCACAGCGAACTAACTGTTCTGCAAAAATAGATAAATAGTAACTATTATTTTATTGATTTAACAATTTTATTCTTAAATTTATCTGTTCCGTAACTTTACCAGGAGGTGGATATACCCGCCCTTAGCGCATGTCGAGGACAGTTTGAAACCGTCTCTGACTTCTGCTAGAACGAACTTATTATTACACGATAGATTTGTACTGAAAATACAAGTTTTAACAGAGACAAATGGTGTGTCACATACGTTATCGTAAACTATCGAACTTGTGTTACATATGTCACTTTAATTTAGTTATCTGCTTTTAGTTTTTACAGTCGCGACACCAGCAACTAGTGTGAGCTCTAACAGCCAACATGTCGTCGCATGGGGTAACACATGCATTAAGCCAGGGGTAGTAGACCTGGGGTGAATGGCCTGCCGGAAGTTAAAGTTCGTTCACTCGTCATCCTCTTCGGAAACTAGATACATACCTCCATTCTCACTTTAGCACTACAGATGCCATCGTAAGAGAGAAGGTAATACGTTTCTACATTAGCTACCGGTTTCCGTAACCAAGGGTCGGCTAATTTAATAAGATTTGTTTGTGCACTGTTGCTGACACTCATACCGTAATATTTTCAGTCATGGCAACTAAGATGAACAACACTTGTAAATTAATAAAACGAAAATTCTTGTACACGGCATATATTAAAAGATAAATTGAGGGGAGATGGAAAAAACTCCATAAATTTCGCTTTGAAACTTCACAGTAATATTGTATGTATATACCTAATATACTATATTATGCTATATTCAATTACGAAAGAAAAATATAAATTATAAATTATAATACAACTCTTTTTCCTGTAATAATCATAATTTTAGTTATAAACACATGATTATTTCCTTTTAAATATGAATAGGTTCTTAAATTTACTTGTTTACTCACTATTAACTATATTTCGAAAATCTTGACACAGACGATCACACTTGTCAAATAACATTTTGATAAAGTTTACATAAAAAGTCTGTTCGAAAATATGTAATTGCACAAACTGTCAAGATGTCAAAACAAAGTTTTATTTTAAGTTGGAGGAACTTTATTAGTGAAGTTAAACTGTCAGGTATTTTTGCAGTAAAGTTAGGGAAAAATTACCATGGGCATATTTTTTTTAATTTTTGGTAGTTATATTTTGGCCTTATTTATTACATCGGAAAGACAAAACTGATCCTGATCGACAGTGTCGAAAAAAGTACATTTAGGTTTTCTTACAATAAACTAAACCGACTGTGTGTCAATTTCATTATATTATCTGCAACAGAATCAGATACAGAAAATTTCGGAAAATAAAAAGTTAGAAGAGATGAATAGTATATGTTAAAGCAGTATATTTTGCAACAAGAGATGAAAATACCGTTTCCTTTTTGTGAATGAACTGTTCAGTAGGTGCGTGAGTAGAGAGTGGGGGCTAGTTCGCGAACGAAAAAAACGTATTTCATTTCGAGTAGGAAATGCTATTTCTTCTACCCATAATATGTGAAAATATGATGCTAGGTGGTGTGCCCGGTTCACTCATTTCGCTATTGGAATCCATAACTTTAACCCCCGGTATTATCAACATTTTAAAGGAACCTCTAGTTTAAATGGAGTTTTAGCGACAAGAAAATGTATTATCAGCAATTCCAGCCAAGTATAAATCCAGATATATGATTGCCATTAAACCTAATTTTAAATTTAAATTATAGGATTGCTATCTGATATTTATATTTTGTTTGTTTTTTGGTCACTAAAACTCCCTTTGAGTTAAAAGGTCCTTTAAAATGTTGGTATATAAACTAAGGGTTTGTTCAATTTATTTGAAAACGAATTATGACAGTGCAAATTAATAATTTTTTTTTAGTCGCTTCCATAGCAACACATGCATTCTTTCCATAGAGCACACTCTTCATTGTTGCATTCACATATAAATTATATTTTTAGGTTTATGCAAATTTGTTATTTTATCGTTCTAATTTAAAAAATCATAAATTTGACATTCTCATTTTCATCTCTCGAGGTGAACATATTTTCATCACTAGATTGAAAAAACATGACTTTATTGTAGCGAAAAAAAATACTATTTTCAGAAATGAGTAGAAAAAATAATTTTATACCCACTGGTGGGATCTAATAAAAGGAAAATTATTAAGAATTGAGATATTTAGTAACTATTTCGCTGATGCAAACCGGTTATAACAAAGTCTGAGGTCTTACTAACATTGAATTGAAAATGTCCATTAGAGTGTTTTCTCTAGACGGTTTTCTTAAATAACTTGAAATTTTTATTTCTGGACACATGGGTTTCCTCAGATAACCATTCAGTCGGAAGTATTGCATAAGAATTTTACATTAGCTGGCATCTAATACCAAGAATATTGTTGCAAAATTAACCTAGCTATTTTAAGTGCATAAGAGTCGAATATGCCTCGGAATCTATTTTGTATCCTAAAGAAATGGCTTGTAAAATAGTACCTACATGGGTTAAAAGTTTTCTCTCTATTGCTATTATTCTGGCGGAAATATTAGCGTTTTTGAAAAATCGTGACTAACAAAATTGAATCTATTCATTATAGGTGCCCATAGGCAGCTAATTTTTTGTGAGCTCAAACCCTACATATTGGAGATATATCTGATAATAAAAGTAAGACACATCTTACGCTTAGTCACGACTAAGCTAAATAATTTTGTATGTCACGTAAAATTTTAACAACTTACAGATTCGCATTTTCTAAATTTTCACAAAAACACTTTAAAACATATAGATAATACACCGGTTACAACGCGCGATGGCAAGCGTAACTAGAAATTTTTATATCGCAGCTGCGGTTTTGTATCCCCTTTCTAGACAGCTTCGGCTTTGGAATCGGGGGTTGTCTAATTTCTGTGGTGTTTTATTATTAAAACACCAGAGAAATTAGACAAACCCCAAATTCAAAGCCAAAGCTGTCTAGATCGGTTTTACACATACAACCATTCCCGCCGACATTGCCAGCGCCGGTGGCGGCATTCGAACCCGCAGCTACCACAGATATATTTCTAGTCACGCTTGCCATCGCGCACTCTAGGCAATTACGCCACCGAGCCGATGGCATAATTGGCGTACATCCACATACCTTCAAAACGTTCCATACTTTCACAAAACTTTATGAAGAAACATAATACCAACAATTTATAACACAGCACAGAGAACGGCAAATGTCTCTAGACGAACTCACCAGTTCAACTGATCGTACTAACAATTATTACCTATTTATACAAAATATGTATTATTATGAGGGCAGAACCTTTTTCTTTAAGGGTATTTAACTTTAATCCCCTTATTATACCAGGTCAGGTGTAATCCAAATATTATTGGTGCACATAAACACTAGTTTGGGCTATCGCAAGGTGATTCGCCATTTGGTACACAACAGTAGGTTCCTCCCTGTTTTATAAACACAGGGATCCAATGAGTGCATAAGTTATTCATTACTGGAAAATTTTTGCCAACCTTAGATATCAGAAACAGTAGATTTTCATACCATGAGATGGCTTCTCGGTTGGACATGGGGTTTCCAGACCTCCCTGACATTTTATTTTATGGAGAAATAAGTTACAAAAAACTTATTAACTTAATTAACAATAAATTTTAATTATTGGCTAACGTTTCGGTGGATAGTTCCCACCATTTTCAGGGCTGCAAGAACTAAATTATGTTTTTAAATCAATGAGAGCCATTATTCACATCATTTTAACAAAATAAACAAAAGTAACAAAATTTTTTTTTAATTAATTTAAGAAGTTCAAAAAAAGATTAAAAAAATCAGAATTAAAAAGGAGCTTACCCAAATTAATATATTGTTGTAGCGTCAATTTTAATTAAAATCGAGTTTTTCACTGGAAAAAATTTCACTATAAAAACACAAAATACCGGCTAGTTGATAATATTATTAAACAATAATTCTGATCTAATAAATAATTGCCCGTATTCACACAATCAATATTTAATGGAACACCCTGTATATTTTTTCGTATTTATAATTTCTATGGATAAAACATTTGCTTGAAGTAAGAAATAAAAGCAAAAGCTTCAAAGCAGAAGGTAGTAGTAAAAGCTTCATTTTCAGTGAATAATATTTTGCTTTTGCTTCATAGCAAATACTTGACAAATACAGACATTGTAGCCAATGCTGCCTTATATTACTTTTTTAATGTTATTAATGTCTAAATGTTTATTTTGATTCTTGGGACATGGTATTTTTTTATTGAATTTCGAAAAAATATATTTTTTTAGCGAATCTTCATCTGACTAACAATAAATATTTTACAAAAAAAATTTAACTATTGAAAAAAAAAGTTTCAATGAAATGTCGTTTTTTGAAGAAGATAATTTTTGTCGAGAATTTAAAGAAAAAAAAATTACAATGAAATTCTAATTTTTTATCGAGATTTTACTAAAGGGGTGTAGGTGATGGAAGATTTGGATTTCATGAGATTTCGACATGGGTAACTTTTTAGAAGAAAATTGATCGACCTCTTTTTTTTTAATACATTCTAAAAAAGGTTGCTGCGTCTGATGGTGTATCGTAGCCAATGGTATGTTTTAACAAGTCTTAGATTACTTTTTAATATTTATTAATGCCTAAATGTTTATTTTGATTCTTGGTACATTTCGAAAAAAATATTTTTTAACGAATCTTCATCTAACCAACAAAAAATTTGTTCAATGAAATATCATTTTTTTGAAGAAAATATTTTTTTGTCAACGAGATTTTAATAATAAAAAAAGTTTCCATGAAATTTTAATTTTTTATCGAGATTCTATTGTTAGGTGATTGAAGATTTGGGTTTCATGGGATTTTGACATTTCTTCGTTTATTGGTCTGTAACTTTTTTTAAAAGAAAATTGATCTTCCTCTTTTTTTTAATCCATTCTAAAAGGGTGCTGCATCTGATGGTGTATTGTTCGATTTGCTATATTGATTTAAAAACACCATAATTCGCACATTAGGTGTTGCTTTACCAAAGCGAAATCTATTACTGAGATACCTACACATTTATTGAAGAAAATACTAAGGTAGATAGTAAGCACGCAGTTTTATTCCTATAATTAGTTTTATTCATATTTGTTGAAGCTTTTGCTTCTGGCAAAGCAAATGCTTTTACTTAGTATGAAGCAAATTCTCTAAAAATATTAATCATATAGATCAAAGGTTTTGCTTTAAAAATATGTAGTAAAAGTATTTGCTACATTTTATTCATGAGACCCTGAGTCTATTAATTTCTGGCACATTGTTACCGGTATGATTCCCAAACGGATTGAACTACATCCCACAATTCTTGGTTATTTCGAACTTTCATTGATATCATAGAATCCTTAACATACTTAAGGTTTTTGGTTCGATTTAGATCCGCGACTGGGCTGGCCAAGATACTACGTTAACACTATTTTCTTGAAATCATGCTTTAGCTGCTTTAAAGGCTTGTAATTTTCTTACACAAATTAATGAATGAAGCATATGTTCATATAAAAAACTGCATTTTCTATCAACCCATTCAGTTTGGCACACAACTTGTACGTGCGGAACCTTGGATAGAATTTTACTATTCTTTTATTGTGATTATACATTATGTAATAATTAATTTGTTTTTCTAGACTTTAAACGAGTTTCAATCAAAACATATTGGAATTTTGTTCGGTTATATTTGAATTGGAACACTGAAAACGAATTATTGCAAAAAAATTGGAGGGGACTGCGATTGTATGCTAACAGCGAACTGTAGTCATTTAATGAGAATAAAAAAAGTAACTAATTTAAAATATAACGAAAAAAGCCCGGAACACCTTGTATTTTTATATTTATAAATTATAATTTGTTTACTGTTTATGTCCTTGCAACATTTGCCTCGAACCTCACAAAAATGTCGAGTGAAACCGACACAACATGGAGATTGGGATACTAACAAGCTAGAATAATAGAATGGTATAAACTGCAAAGTAAATATTTACTGTGCTGTATAAAAACAAATTAAGAAATCATGCCCGATTGCGATTTACAGGTATTTAAATATTATAGCACACCGGGTATGTAAAAACAGAGATAATACAAAGGTGATTTACAACACGTTCGAAAAGTGAGGTGTTATCATACAGCAAATAAACGTTTCTCCGGAGCAAAATAGTTATTATTAGTTTTGAGGGCCGCACGTGTGTACAATAACTACTAGGTATGTGCACGGCCTGGTTCAAGGTAAATATCAATTATTTATAAACTTTGTAAAAACTGCTGTTTGTTGGAAAAAAGCTTCGCCTTTATTTTCAATGCAATTCATCAACAGAAAGGTTGCACACAATTTGTGTCCGGATAATTTGAGTACAAGAATTTCACATATAGAGAAACCAACTTACTTTACTAATATAAGCAAGCATGCGCGAATATAAAATACCTTGGAAGGTGTTTGCAATTTACAATCGGCGTTTTGTCAATATTTCGTAATGACAACAACGTGCTCAATTTATATATAAACATATTATACGCTGTCCGGTAAACTTACAAGTTTGGGAAATGTTTCTCTGAAACAAAGTACGTATAAGATAGACTAGACCAAGATACGGTTTCTTGTAGACAAGGTTCCTAAAACTAAGCATTCTCGTGACACATACTAAAGTTTTAGGATTTCCTTTAGATTGGATGATATTCTTAAAAGATTTCCCGGATTTTCCTAACATTTTATTATATTTCACAGAATTTTTCCAAATGTCAGTGGATTTCATAGCTGAGATTCTGAGGGATTTCCTAAAATTTCATAAGAATTCCTGGGATTTCAGCAGATATCTTTTGGATTTTCTTTAAATTATATACCAACAAATTTCTCACTCGACTCCGTGCATACGCATTTTGTGATATTAATTTCATAGAATTTCTAAAAGATTTTTAAGGAATCTCCAAGATTTCGTTGGATTTCTCAGGATTTATTGAGATTTCACAGAATTTCAGTGGAATTTGAATTTTCTCCCGGTTATCCTTTAACTTGAACACCCAAAACTCTCGCGACATCCTCCTCATAAAAAAATATTATATCTAGCCTAAGGTGCATACAGTGTTGCCAGAATGAAAAATTCAAATGTACTAAGTAAATGATGTAGAAATGCACTAGATAAACTCGAAATGTGCTAACTAGTTATTTTTTTAAATTAATTTTTTAGGGTTGCAAATTAAGTAGGAGGTTGTTAGTCATCGACAAAGTGATAAAACAACTTTTTAAGGAATATTATAAGCATATTTATTAATTGACAAAATAAACAAATAAAAAAATAATTACGGAATTTTTAAACAATAACATATTGCCGACAGGTACCAAACAAAACAAGCAAACAACAACCGCACTACGAAACTAAAGGACACATAAACACCACACTTCGGTCGCTGATGGTATGGTGGCGCCACTTTTCTGACAGTAAATGATTGTGAAGATGTCAAAAAATACTGAGTTATCTGTGTAAAACCTGCTAAATTCAGTAGTACTAAATATAGCATTATTGTAAGATCTGTGAACTTGGCACCATAACCATCGGTACTTGTTGTGGGTCAAACTGGTGGTTAGTTCCAAATTGGATATAGAGAACAACTACGCTCCTTTAGACTTCAACAAACAGATTTAACTTTTTCAAATCATATTTTAGAATCACCTCACAGTTTTCCAAATTTAAACGATCTGGACATATAACATGTAAAAGAAAAAACTAAATTTCCATAGAAATTTTTAAATCAACCAATAGTCACGGAAATTACTTACTGAAGGACCAATTGGATTTATATCATACTACAAATTTTGATATATTTAAATTGTACCGTTTTATCCAAATTTCTTTATTTGTTAACTTACTATCATCTCTATACATCTGTTTTTATAAAAATTCCCCAGCATAGTAAATAGTTCTCAATACTGCCCTTATTTGTTAACCTACTATGTATTCATAAATCGAAATTTAGAGAGCTTATAGAGCTTCTAGTTCTATCGTATCTCAAGAACAAAGATGCAACTAATAAAATGGCTACAGATTTGGATAAAACTGATTTATTGAAAATGTAGGTAAAGTAAGACATTTTGGTATACCCATACCATAGCGTAGGTTTTCAGGTACCTGATTAAAAGGGACAACGGATTTCCCTGACAATTATTCATTATTGGTAAATAACACCTGGTTTTTACCTCTTCACAAGAGATGACCCATTATCTGAGAATTCGTTAAAATGCTACCATGCCATAGTAAGTAAATCATCATTAAATATATCAACACCTAGGTATCTAGTGAAATAAAAATTATACTACAATACTTAAGCACGAGGCATGACAGGCAAATTAAAATACGATTTAAATTGAATTGACCTCGGTTGGATGTTCACTTTTGTCTATTTCTCTCATTCAAAAAAATAAAATAAAATTAGCCATGAATATTTTTAAATGTGCTTTTTGCCAAGTTCAGTTAAAGATTGATGTTAACGAACTCGTTACCATGATTTTACTTGTTCTGAAACTTGTGCACAGAACAGCAATATTTTATTTTAGTAGTACCGTTAACTTTTAAAATTTGTTACTACTTCATGCTCTATTAAGTTTGTTATTATAAGTGACTAATAAATTCAAGAGGTGTATTTAATGTGTACTTGTACACCTGAACTTATTCATAAACAAGGAATGTAGGTAGCACAGATATACTTATTGAAAATAATAATAAAATACCTGTTTATCTTTAATGTACTAAGAGAGTTCTGATTTGGGATATAAAAAGTTTTGAAGGTTCTGTGATAAGGTATTAAAATCATTAGGATGATTAATTGCCGTGGAACAATTTAATATAATTGGCATTATATATACAAGTCACCATGAGAAACATTTTTGTGAAATAGATTGTGAAATCCAAAAAAAAATTTAGTAACAGAGACTGATATATTTTTTAACGTTTATGATGACTTCCTACTTTCACATTTATTATTTAAGACTCCTGAGAACATAACTAACTAACCTCTTTGATATTTTTGTACTTTTAAAGCCTTTGTTTAACAATAAAGATCATAATAATTTTTTAGTATTATTACTGTTAAATATGATACAAATATTTTTTATTTTTATTACTAATACAGATACTGTTGTATCAAACAGACCATGATATTAGATAATGGAATTATTCAACCATGATTTAATATTTGCCAAGTTTATTTGTTAGAGCCTTATCATCAGTGACTACCCCTATTTATTACCGTTTCAATCGATATAAAAAGAAACGTTTACGAGAATTAATAATACTTTATGAACACTTTCCTCCATAACGAGTACATTATGTTATGATTTCATGTAGTTGATACACATTGCATAATATGTAAAACACCAGCATGAAATGCAATCGATAATTTAAATAAGGGGATTTCCCCGAACCCCACTTTCATAATAAAGCCGTCAATACTTTTGTGAATAGACGAGTAGAGTTGTTGGTGTATTACGAGGTGTACCTATTTATAGTCTAAGCGCTGGTGGCCTCGACAATATACGAATTTCGACAAGGATGGAAATATGCAAAAATGTTAGTTTTACATCGCCTCAAAGAGGAATGGCCGGTATGGCTAAAGGACGTCGGTGGGGTGAGCACCCTTGAATTTTTAAAAATAAGGAAAAATGCAAAATTTTATTCATTTTGACAAAGTTGAAATTTGCAGTAATGATAGCTAGTACCATCCTATTAATGAAACAAACATTGCCATACCGTTTGGTTGGTGGAAACTACCCCCCTCTTTTAGACTTTGTTTTTAAAATAAATAATAAGTAGTTATATTCCTAAAAGGGTTTTTGTTTAATAATAAGTATGGGGAGGTTTTTCTTTTTTTTGGTTTACGATGGACTTTTCTACAAAATATAATAAAATCTTCTACATAACTCGACCCACCATTTTTTTTTTTTTTTCTAAATTAAAATATGTATTTTTTTTTTCTAAACTCCATATTTTTTTTTTTTGATTAACAGTCTTATTATTTAAGGTATTTTTTATTTTTTTTTTGGTATTGAAAATATTCTCTGGGTATTTTGGTAATTTTTAAATACGATAAAATGATTTTATTTCCCTTTAAGTACTTCTCTCCCATTTATTTACTCTTTTTGAGGCTTTATTGTTAATTTTAAGTTATAATTAATCGTGGGTTTTGTGATTGCTGGATTTAGTGATTGTTTTAATTTAAAATCTTGTACCTTTTTCCATTTTAAATATGTTTTAGTTTTTTTGCATAAAGTAGGTACCGGACTCTGTTCTATTGTTTATTGAGGATGGGTGTTTCTCTTTAGGGATAGTTTAATAAGTTCCCCGTTTTTTTTCATTGACTAAATTAAAACCTTTGATTTAAAATATTCTTAATTTACTTGTGTGGATTTAAGTGGTTTTGAGTTAGGTAGATAAAATGTTTTTTTGGGTTTGCTACTCAAGGCTCCATAATACATTACCATATGTTCCAAAATGGACTGTTTTAAATCACTTTTATTTAATCAAGGGCAAATTAGTTTTAATAGGCAATGTCAAAGTATTATAAATGTCATAGGGTTGGGGTTTTTTTTTATTTAAAGGGTATTAATCCTTTAAGAATCTGGTTTTTTTTGTTTTCTTAGGTAATTTTAAAACCCTTTTTTTTGAACTGTTAAAGCACCTTTAACCTAATATCAAAGTATCTTGGAGTGTTGGGAGGGGCTGCCATACCAGGTCAAAAGTTTTGAGGTGAAATTTACTTACCTATTCCGACAAGGCTGAAATTTGAATAGTACCTTCGAAAAATAAGTAAAAGACGAGATGCAAAGAGCCATACCGATTGGGTGGTGTCATACCATAAAATTGATTTTTGTTGAGTGCGAGAGAGAGGGCCTTATGCAGTCCCGCGCGTACGAGAGAGAGCATTAATGGGAGCTCCACCGCGCGCGTTGTATTGAAACGTCCATGTACAAGTATTGTTTCGAATTTTCGAAATTTTTATGAAACTTTCGTATTTTTTTATATTATAATCATACGTGGGATTTACCGATCGGATATAACGTAAAACCACGGTTGGCTTTAGATGGTTATGTGTCAGATTTTCAGGCAATGAAACGATATCTTACCTTGAAACTTTTTTTTAGCGAATTCCATATTATCCAAAGTTGATAAAGTCAATTTATTATAAACACTCACTCGAAGACGACTGGAGGTATAAGGGGGATGTACTTACCAATAAACTAAGACACGTATTTTTCACTGCCGGTTACAAGTATAGAAGTATATTTTTAATATCTATTCTAAATGGTTTGGAATTAAACTTCGACGCCTTTCGTTGAAAATTCTTTTATATTGCAAGAAGGACCGTCGACGTCGGCAGATGTAACTGTGGCATACTTAAAAAAGCAACTTTCAAAATAATACATGGAGGATAGTTAGCCAGGCCGACAATACCGCCCGTATGCGGCTGGGTCCTCCTGGAAGCCAATGTTTTGGCTTATCCATGCGTGGTTCGCCTTGTTGGTGGTGGTCAGTGCACTTTCCTGTACAAAAATGTGCGTTTAAGTAAACAAATATTGAAAATGAAAATTGATGAAAACGGTTAAAGAGAATGTGGTTATTGTGAATTATGCAGGAAAAATTCCAAAAAATCTGCTTACGATGATTAAAATTTTAATTTGAAAATTAAAATTGTATACAAGTTCGCGGTGGAGTTTGAAATAGGAAAGCGTGTCTTCGCCTTGGAAGGAGATGTGGATATGATGGGAGGTGTTTTAAAAATTAGAGGGTGCTGTCATTGTGCGTGTTTAGTTTTGGGGGGTTTTGGGGGGGGGGCCAAGGGGGGGTTTTTTGGGGGGTTATTTTTGGGGGTTTTTTTTGGTGTTTTGCCCCCCCCCCCCCCCCCCCCTTTTTTTCCTCCCGCCGCGCGCCTGGGGCCCCCCCCCCCGGGGCCCCCCCCCCCCCCCCCCCCCCCCCCCCCCCCCCCCCCCCCCCCCCCCCCTCTCCTTTCCCCCCGCCCCCCCTGGGGCCCCCCCCCCCTGTTTTTTCTGCCCCCCCTCCTTCTGGGTTTTTTTTTTTTTTTTTTTTTTTTTTTTTTTTTTTTTTTTTTTTTTTTTTTTGTTTTTTTTTTTTTTTTTTTTTTTTTTTTTTTTTTTTTTTTTTTTTTTTTTTTTTTTTTTTTTTTTTTTTTTTTTTTTTTTTTTGGGTGTGGTTTTTTTTCTTTCTGTCTTTACACCACCCACGTCCGGGGGGCTTTGACAGCCGTACCGGCCATTCCTTCTTTAAGGCGATCTAAACTAACATTTTTGCATATTTCCAGCCTTGTCGAAATTCGTACGTTGTCGAGGCCACTAGCTCGTAACTATTATTTAAAATTTCAATGATAAGGCATTTATCATTCCGCAATATATCAATCTTAGTATATTTTCTATCAGAATCGTTTTAAGAATATTGTCACATGTCACATACAATCTCAAAATATAGTAAATATAATTTCTAAATATTGCGAAACAAGGAGAGCGACATTTATCAATACGATTGCTGATCAAGTTTTAGTAAAGTCATGTTGGGAACAAATTTTTCTCTTACATTGTAAACCTATGTATGGTGGAGATATGTTGATGATGTTTTTGCAATTTGACCTTACACACAAACATAAAAAAACACTACAGAAATTAGACAACCCCTAAATCCAAAGCCTAAGCTGCACGGGCAAGGGTTGCACTGATGTAGTTTTCCACGAAACACCAAAACACCATATCGACGCGCATTTCGCCAACCAAGTTGGCAGTATCTGGAGACGATTAAAATTAGTCGAGAGCAGTATTGCAGTGTTTTGGTGTTTCGTGGAAAACTACGTCAGTGTTAAAACAAATGAAACCAGAGTTTATAGAAAATAGACTAATAAATTTCAATTATAATTAACTCATACTGACGTTAAAAAAGGTGTTATGAAATGTATGTATGATAGAACTATAGTAATATCTTCAAGGACATTTCAATAGTGAAAAGCAATTTATTAAATCTGTTTTAATAAATAACTAATAACTCGAGAATTTAATTGATAAAGAATTTTCAAATATTAAAAGCAGAACATGCCACAAATACAGCGATTCTACATCGATAATTCCACATGCAGTGGAGGCAGACTAACTGGAAATGACAGTAAATGATAATTTAATCTTTTATTATTAATATTAGAATATAAGAAAATTCAACTTGTTACCATCGTTAGACTGCATATTTTTTATATTTTTCTGGCGCCCACAAAATAAAGACTTTGATCCTCGTCTGGCCTCAAGATAATCATATGAAAATTTTAGTGGCATTCTTGTACCCAGACCTTAATCTCATAGAAAATGTCTTGATCAAGTAGGGTCGAAAACTTTTTAAAATTTTTACGAATTATTTGACGGCATGAGGCCAAGCATGGACAGGGACACACATACATTCTAGCAGAGACATGTAAACGTTTAGTAGAGTCTATGTCTAGAAGATGTTTGAAAGTTATTGAAGCTAAGTATTAATCATTAGATTTAGAGAAAATGTATTTATTGTTAGAAAATTTATAATCTTAATATTATGTTTCCAATTAGTTTGCCGTTTAAAAATGTGTTTTTGTTTCAAATTAGTTAAGAAATAAATTGTTAAAAAAATATCATTCTTTTGTTTTATACAAAAATAAAAAATATACACTCTAACAATAGTAACATCAAAATTATTTCAATTTTCTTATATTAGTTTCAGAATAAAAAAGATTGAATTATTATTTGTTATTTCCAATTGGTCTGCCGCCACTGTATAGTTTATTTCAAACTTATTTGCACGCAAAAAACGTCGTTTTCTTTGACTACGATAAAAGGATTAAAGAAGCTGACGTTTTTCATTATGCAAATAAGTTTGAAATAAACTCTTATATACGTATTACATCTTGACAAATTCTGTATGGACGGTATTGAAGACCAATAATAATAAATAAATTAAGATCTAAATAATATTTTATAGTATGCCATGTGAATACCGTAAATGTATCTGTGAATCATCTAGACCTTCCAATGTGAACACAAGGATTATGGATAGGAAAGGAGAATTTGAAAAGTTAAAAATATACTTACTTATGTACATACCTATACGCGTGGAATAACAAGTCATATTATTAAATGGGATTTTGTAAGAATTTTGGAACGAAAAAGTAATAATTAAAACAACACAAGAAGGAAACTTAAAGAATTCGCCATTATTTTAATAAACGGTGCTAAATGTGTATTTAATGATTTTGTAGATTTTTATACTAACTGGTTAACAATCCTTAGGTGCATATTGCTTTAACAATAGTAAATTGTTGAATCAATAATCAAATACATCAGCAACTATTTTTTTATGAAAGTGGTATAGCGTCAAAAGGTGCACATTTTAAAAATATTTTGAAATATACAGAGTGCCTGCTACAGCGGAGCATGTTTTTTTTTAAAGCAAAAAAACCCCATATATTTTTGCAGTAAAATTACCTTTCCAACGACCTCCAGATGTTTGGTTTTTGATGTGGTTTTGCCGAGTTATTCGAAAAAATATAAAAATTTTTATTGGAACAAGGTTTAACAAATTAATTCGCTGTGTGTGTATTACCATTAATTAAGATTTATTTTGCAGTTATATAAACAAGGGATGTATTTCAATGACACAACTACCAAATATTGATTATTATTATGCAGGGTGTAATTTATTCTAGCTCTAATTTAGGACATTTCGCAATGTATTTTTCAATTTTTCAAATAGAACACTGCTATTGTATTTTGAATTGGCAAGTTAATTCTCTACAATTTTTGTAAAAAAATCGATGTTTCCAAACATATTTTTACTTTTTCATTAAAAACCAAACTATTATACTTTTTATTTCTAACTGACCAGTATAGTAACCATGATTTTGACATAAAGTGAGAATAAAACTTGTACATAAAGAATTATTGTTGTATATTGACGCGACATGTGGGCGGGAAATGTATAACACATGACATCTTCCGTCTTTTACACACGCTTACATTAAAGCGAGAACGATGATTGTTGTGTTTGCTGGCACGCGACCAAGGCGGAGTTTAGCTTACATGCTGTAATACTTCAGGGCCGCACTTAATTTTGTTACCGAATCATTCTAGCAGTGCTGGTATATTTGTATGTATAATATTATAAGATAGATAATAATTAATAAGTATTTAATCTGTATATTTGCTGGCGTGTTTTTGAAAATATTTTAAAAGGTTATCGTGTTGAAGTGAGTTGTGTAATAGTGTAATATGAGTAATAATTATTTCATATCTATTAATTTGCTGGTGTGTTTTTGAAATTAATTTAAGAAGGTTACCGTATTGTAGTGAGTTGTGTAATAGTGTAATATAAGTAATACTTATTTCATATCTGTTTATTTGCAGGTATGTTTTTGAAAATAATTTAAGAAGGTATTTGATGTAAAAATGTTTCGACCGTGGGAAGCCCCTACGTCTGCATCTTATTCTGTGACAGTGATTACAGTGATAAAGAAAATCAAATTTCATTAGTGTTTCCAGTAAGAAAAAATCGGTTACATTTGGACGAGCAAGCGAAACAAATTTGCCTTAATGTTTACAATAATCTTTTGAGTTGCCAATTTTTTTAATGGAACATGATCTATATTATGAGGAAAATTATAATAAAGCATAACTGTCCTGCAAACGAAAAATTATGAGAAGTATATTATAAATAATGTAGAGGAGAGATATGGCCACAAAGTGTTCGGATTACCGCCATATTTCTGTATTTTTAACCCGATTGAATTAGTTTGGTGTAAATTGAAGAAAAATGTCAGAAAAGGAAATATTTTTCCGAAATTCAATAAAAAAAGGTCGTAGAGTTAATTCAAAATGAAGTGTTGAAAATTAACAAAGAAGATTGTGAAATAAGAATTAGGAATGTGATTACAATTGAGGATAATTGCCAAATTTTATATAAATAGTGGAAATAAATTTATTATAAATTTGAACGAGGATAGTAGTTCATCTGAAAATGAAGAAGAGGGTGAGAAGGGCGAGGATTCAGAGGAAGAAGCAATGTGAGGTGGAGGTAAAGTGAAGTAAAGAAGGGAATCAACTGCATTATTTAATTTTGTTTTTTTGCTTTCGTCGTTCAGTGCTTGAGAAACATTCTTTTTCAGGATGTTATTATTTATTGTTTTTTTTTCATTTTGACAAAAATATGTCTCTGTTTTTATTGTAGTAATAACTTTACTATTAGAATTTATTTTTAGTTGTTTTATTGAGAAACATATTTGTTTCTGTTACTATTTTGAGAGTTTATTTTTTGTATTTATTTTGTTTTTAAAGCTTTCTTGTTACTTTTTAAATAATCTCTTTATTCTATACTAACATTCCATACCCATCCTTTCCTGGCAAAAAATGCTCGTACCTCCTTGCGGTTCTTGCTGAGTAGTAACAATTTATACTAAGCAAACTTGAATACTGTAACTGCTGTATGTGTAGTAAATACGTTAAAATCAATACTTTTCTTTCAAGTTAATACTTTTTTGAACAATTGTTAAATTGTTGATAGCTAAACTGAGCACAAAAACCTGCATTAAAAATGTAAACGAATGAACAACAGAGTTAAATCTGGTTCTGCGTTCCTTAGTGTCTTACCCCGGACGTCCCGTCACAATATAGGTTTCCTCAACTAGGTATATTTATGGATATTATATAAACAAATAATATGTGTCAAGTTTGAAGCTTGACATATACAAAAAAAGGGAAATACATAAACTTTGAAAAAGAAAACAGATTTGTTTCCGAAACGTCAGGAAAACACATTATTATTTTTTGTCTCACATTAGTTGTCAAGAAAACACCCCCTGACTGATCTTTTGCCGTAAAAGGCACAAGCGTAGAGACTAACTTTTTTCCAGTAGGTAGCATAATGGTTAACTAACCGTTTTTTAGATAACCAAGAATTATTCATGTGGTAGTAAGCCCCAAGGAAGAAAAAGAAAAATTTAGAGAATGCCACAAATAACGTTCAGACAATATTTAAAATCTCAACAATTCTAGTTTATCAAATTAAAAAAAAAAACGTATCCAAATCATCCACAATCGCTCTCCAATAAAATGATATATATTTTGACGGCTCTTTAAATAAAGCGAGTGGCGAAACACTTTATACATGTAATGTATAGTTTATTTCAAACTTTTGTAACAGAAAAAAGGTCGGTTTCTTCGACGGTGATAAAGAAATCAAAGAAGCCGACGTTTTTATGGTGCAAATAAGTTTGAAATAAACTGTACTTACCTTAGTATCCATCAAAGTTATGTTACGGGTAAGTACCACATTTTAAGGCAACATATGAATGGAAAACTATGAGTATAGTCCTTAAAAACGCACAAGGGTAAAGTACCAATATATACACAGCTGGAGACAAACTATAATTTATTTTTACGAGCAGGAAATTAATGTGAATTAAATTTATTGGAAATGTAACGTAGAACTAGGTGTTCCAGATTTTTTGATAGTCGAAAAGTTGATTATAAAAAAAAACAGCATTTCTCAATACAAAAGGGAAATTCGCAGTTTCTATAGATGTCATCTATTCTCTAATAATGGAGCATGGCCAAGTAACGAAAGTGCAAATTAAAATTATGTCATAGCATTATTTTCGGTTGCAATGTTGATACCGCAACTGGGGCAGTCATATGGCAAATGGCCTCCTCTTTTGTACATGACCTAACATTGACACACATAATCCATCCTGCGATTCGCGATACGTAGGCACGTCAGCGCTAGAAGTAGTTCCAGTTTACGTCAGATCACGGAGCAGGTTGACTTTAATAATTATATTTTTTTGCATGAACATGTTAGACGTAATGTTTGTGTAATGATCTTTTTTCTCATATGTAAAGAGATAACTGCATATCTGTGTTAGTGATATGAATGAAATACGAAGTAGTAAACTTATATTTATCAACTTTTTAACTGGGAAACATGTCGCTTCCGATTTAAACCAAATCCACTCTGTTTAAACTAAACGTAATAGCTGTAGATATTTAAATAAATTTATTTAAAATATATCCTAAACCGTGGAGAATGTGGATATACGTTCAGATTTCGCTTGGGATATACCACAGACATATAATAAATATACGTCTATCGGATATACAGTATGGGGACCGTGTGGAATGATTAATGGGAAAATCAAATGTGTGCCACACATCACACGTGCTAAAATGACAGTAAAAGTGGAGTAAAATCGGCCCGAAATTATGTAGCTAAGTGGAACCTTCGCCATCCTGTAGATCATCATTTTGGCCATCAGAAATGGAATTTTATCTTTTTTAATAGGACAGAATTTTACAAAACTAATTTTTTCATGAATGTGTTGTGCTTTACAAAACACACATCACGTTGTTAAATCAAGAGTTTGAGCTACATGTAGGAACTAACTATAAAACAGTTTTTTAACAAAGATTCCACTTGCTAGGTCTCATAGTTTTCGAAAAGTCCAATTTTTTATGCGCCTCATTCTCATAATTACGCGCTCGGACTCTCTGAGTCGCATTTGTATTTGGAACAAGGTTCAATGATCAGTGGACATGTATTGGGCAAATAGCAGCTTGTGCAGTAGTCTCATTCGTGTATTATTATTTACGAATCTTGTAATTTGGAAATTAAGTGTGGTAAGTAGGTTCTTATATAAAAGCTAGACGAGGACGAATAGTTTTGCTTTTAAAATTAATTGCAGTTTTTCATTCTTGTAAATTGATTGAAAATGCAGGAGAATTTATGTATAATTTTTGGGAATCTTTGTGGGTCTTTTAAAGACATAATGGTCAACACACCTAATTCAAATTAGTGCTCGGCAAAGCAGAAGGCATTGATTTCTCAGTAATATTTCTTCGACTAATATACGAAGTTTGACAAGATATATGAAATTTAAAACTTTTCATACCAGACAATATTGTATTTTTATGAACCAGAACATTTTTGGCAAATTCATCTTCTCTGGATTCAGCTGCCTTTATTATGTTTAATAATCCTTTTTTAACACGCTTTTATTAGCTTCACTTGTATGTTTATTTGTAACCGACTCTTTGGACTCGATTTTGACCCACTTTAAACGGACAGATTTAATTGAAACTTTGTACACTTACGAAGAACCGGTAACAATACAATAATTTGATAAGTTTATATCATTATCCTGATCAGGATCGCCAGAATTAAATAATTTCCTTTCCTCACGTATCCTCTGCGTGAGAGCAAGTGGTTTATTACTGTTAGTATATTCAGTGATTCTCAGTTTGTTCGATGGCCGAGCGGGCTAAGGCACAAGTCTCAGTCGACGCGAAACGACGGACTCCTCGGGCGTGAGTTCAAATCTCGTCTATGGCTGAAAAAAAAATAATTTTTTTTTCAGAAGTATCTGTTGGATCGTAATATGTTATAATATCAGCATCAATAAGCAATATAAACATAGTTTAAAAAAACTAAAAAACACGCTTTCATAGCACATCAAACTAAAAAGTGAAAAATAAACATAGTTTAAAAAAAACTAAAAAACACGCTTTTAAAGCACATCAAACTAAAAAGTGAAAAATAATTATTAATATAAACTGAAAACAATAATGAACGAAAAATACTAGTATTATTGTGAAAAAAAGCGTGGGGCGCTTTGTGCCATATTTTTCGAATATCGAGCAACCCAAATGCGACTCCGAGAGTCCAAGACTCATGAGTGTAACTATGAGAATAAGGCGCATTAAATATTCGATTTCTCGAAACCTATAAAACCTAGCGAGCCGAATTTTTATTTAAAAACTTTTTTATAGTTTTGTCTATATTTGACTCCATGCATAAGTTTTCAATAATTAACATAATTCCTCGCACCATTTTGGGATCTATTTTCTAGAAAGGGCTTTACATTTTGAAAACTTAGTGGGTGGGTACTATTAGAAGCGCGCTAGTTTTTAGGGTAAGTTTCGAAAAGTTCATAATCGTGGCTCAAACCCTTCTTTATTCATTATTTTTGCATAATCATACTACCGTCAAGGACCTTTTTTGTCTCACCAACTAATTAATACCTACTAAAAATTATACATTCCTCATGATGATTATCCTTATCTACATGATAATTATTTATAAATATTTAACTGTACTTATACAAAACACAAAAAAAGTTAAAATAAAAAATCCATCAAGGATGTTACCTTCAATTTGTTATAATATGATGAAGACGGCAGTTTTCTATTCTATGACCACCTTTGACCAAGGTAATTTTTGATATCACGGTATATTTTAAATCGAAATATTCTTATACAATCTTGGTAGTGTTAATATTATTATTTTTGAAAGAATTGTCAATGCCACATTGTTTATAAATTTGTCGGCATTTGTATTTATTGTTATTCATATTTACACTTCGTTAGTTTTGCAGCTAAGGTCGTCTATACAGGGTGTAACATTAAAGCATGTTATATACAAGGTGTTTTTGAAATACATGCATATATTCAAATTTGTATGTCCTTACTGCCATATTGCCGAGTTCAGAAGCGCAGTGGGCCAGAGCGTTAAGTGACAAACGTACTGGTTTATTGCCTATCGACTCATCGGTTCAAATCCCGGTTTCAATTTCTGACAAAATTGAGGGATTGGTTGTGTGTCGCGTTTTTTTAACTGTGTAATCCCTGTTCGTGCAGCCTCGGCTTTGGTTTGGATGTTGTCTAATTTATATGGTGTGTTTTATGTGTTTTTCTTTTTATGTTAATGTTAATGAAAATGTGAAACAAACCCCACACATCAAATTCAAAAAATTAAATAATTTTGGACCCAACTTTTTCCTTCCAATGTCGGCGCTAGGATTGTTAGGAATGTAGAGCGCCTATTTACTGGATTTCCACTGTTGCCAAGTCTGCATGAATACATGAAAAATAAATTAAACTCTTCACTTTACTTCGGCACAAAGTTGGCATTTTTAATAATAAATTAATGTTTCTAATAAAGAAACGTACATATTTGTCAAAGCAGTGTTCGAAAAGTTCACCATTTGTAACAGCTACAATTAAAAATCCAAATACACAAACCGTTGATGCACTAACAAGCTAGGACATAAAATTTTCCAACAATAACATGATTTTATTTAGATATGCACCACTCACGCGGTCTAGTAAATACCAAAATAGCGAAATGTGAATCGTATGCAGGGATGGCAAAATGAATTAAAACATCGATATATCGACATCTGTAAACATCGTTACTTAAACATCGATGCAGTCGACACATCGAAGAAAAACAGTGATGTTGCGCAAATATCGATGTTTTTACATTTTAAGTGCACTGGTGTGATTGAAAACTACTTCCAACATGTGACAGACAAAATTACAATAAAAACCTTCCTATATTTTCGAGAACATGTTATAATTTTTAAAGATTTTTACAGTCGTTTACTAGAATAATTTGTCAATTGCGTCGTGTCTAGTTAAGTTCCGACATCAGTCTAACGTTTATAAGTAACTGCAGCCTACAAAGTTCAATAGTAAAACCAATCGAGCGGATGCAAACATCGGTCAACATCGGCCAATTTTCGATGTTGATACATCGATGTATCGATATCCAGAAATCGATAGCAAAACATCGATACATCATTTCCATCCTTAATCGTATGGCCTCGTATCAGTTTCGACGAAAGCGATGACAAATACCATGGGTGTAGGTAATATTATACGGTGGTATTCAACATTATTTTTCTTGATTGTTTTTAGACATTTAAAAAAATTAATATTTTTGTGAATATCAGGATAATATTTAGGTACTGATTTGAATATATGCATGTATTTCAAAAACACCCTGTTTATATATATATATATATTATATATATATATATATATATATATATATATATATATATATATATATATATATATATATATATATATATACATACATATATATATGTATATATTTTCCTTTCTTGACGCTAGTAAAATTTAAAATAAACACCTAACATAATGTAATTTAATCACAACTGTATTTTAAAAAATGTATAATTGTAATAAACCGAAAAAACAATTACGTGTATACCTATCTGACCGAAAATCCCAAGGAACGCTACCAAAAAAACATGTTTATTTAGTGGCAGATTCTATACTTGGTTCATTAGCAAAGGAACATAATTTAGCCACCAGAGGTCTACTGGAATCTACAACTTTTTTAGGAACAGCAAAACCATGTTGAAATGCAGTAATTATAAGCACTTCAAGATGATACGGTTTTGTCGTGGCTAAAAAAAAATTTTTTAGACTCCAGTAGACCTCTAGTTGACCAAACTGTCCATTGCTAACGGACTGACTGAGTATAGTCACTATGACATTAGAACCCCATTTACCCTTAATCGAAAATTCATCCTTCAAAATTGAAAAGAAAAAAAAGGTTATTTTATTAATGAATTATTACTTACTCAAACTATTTAAAGGTCCAACAAATAAAAAATATATGTACAGATTATAAGAAATGATGCAAAATATTAATTATCAAACAAGTTACCAAAAGAATCAAATTAGTCTAACATTCAAAATAAACATTTTTCTTCCGAGGGCACTTTAATTTCTAATATACCTACGTTTTTCAAATTTTCCTATTTCAATGAAATTTGCATTTACCTATTTATTTATTTATTTAATCTGGTGCAACAAAGCCAGTGTGAATTACCTTCAGATCCAGATAAAAATAAACTTGAAATGCTGTTTACAAAGTTGGTGGTAGATGAGTACAGATACAACAGTATGTACAATTGTTATTGTACTTTTTATCGCAAAAGTGTTTTTTGTGATAAGAAAATAACATCGAATTTCCTTTGTCAAGCACCTGTCTCATAATAATATGATTAATTCGATTTTTTCCAATGATATTTCATAATTCATTCTAACCAACATTTATCGAGACATTTGGAGCTCTTTCACACGACCATTCCCGCGCTACTATGTCTGCGCGGCTATGACCGCGCGATCAAAATAAATAAAAAAAATAAATGTACCTACTTCTTCACATAATGTGGCACGGCCAAATTAGAAGCTCCACTGACAGCGACATCGGCGCGGCGGCTGAATTTATGGCTTTAAGGATACTTCAAAAATGTTCTTTTTTTTTGCTTTTTTACGTCTTATTATTCAACTAATTGACATACTGGAGTTATTACTGTTACAAAACTGGTGGTAAAATGAAGATAAAATTTATAAGAGTAGCCATAGTGGCGGCTCTATTGGTGTCTGCTTAAGTGTGACCGCATCATCATGATCACATTGTATAAAAGAGCTCTACTTCTAAAAGTATTATTTTTAGTTGAAACTATCTGGAAGAACCTTCTAACGGGTCTTCATAAATAACTGAAAACCATGTGATCAATTAGTTACCTTTAACAGCCTCGTCGAGTCGTGTCGTCAGCAAAATATGGTTGAAAATGATCCCTTAGACATGCGTATGAGCAAAAATCCTCATCATGTACTGTCGTAATATGAAACACACAAAATCACGAATTAAAAGGTACCAATTGATCACGTGGTTGTTAATCATTTATGAAGGCTTTCTACCTATTTATCCTTTATTATAGGTACTGGTACCATAAAAAATTCTTAAGGACGCAATTTGTTTGAAATAGATGATAGTGAAATTATACCATGCTGCAATTTTTATCTGATTTCTTATCAGACAAGTGCAAATAAAATGTTGCAATTAGTGAAAAACGAGGTGAAAGATGAAAGTTAATTTTCACAAAAAAAGTGATACTATGGAGTTATTAGCTAACTTCTTCCCAGGGTTTTAAAATTATGGATTAGCTACCCTTTCAGATAAGAAATTGTTTCGGTCAGTTGATTATTTGCGATAATTAATATTTTGAGGTTAAGATATAACCTTTAAACTTCTACTGTCAACTGACTGATAGAAAAGTGTAGTTTAGTAAAGTCGAAAATGAGAGGTAAATCTGGGAGTAAATCGCTGGCCTAAAAGATGTAAAAGACTATTTCAAACTATTTACAACATCAAAAACGTTAGCACCGTTGACAGCGGTAATGACATCAAAATCGCCAACCTTTTTTATTTTGCAAATAAGTTTGAACTGAACTTCCGTTCCATGTACCGAGAAATCAACAAAAAATGCGATCAAGGACGCCTACGATTTTTTCCGAGAAATTTTCGAACGCATGTCTTTGATTAAAGTATTGATACTGTGACATCATTTAGAGTTTTCCATTTGTAAAACTAGTGTGCACTGAGTGCAACATTTATATTCCATTAGTCAGGCTAGGGCATGTTTTTAAATTCCATTGGAAAACTAGGAGCAGCTCTGGGGGCATATTTTTTCGCACTGGTTTCAGAGGTCGTTCTGCTGCCAGTGCAATTAAAAAATGGCGGAAAATATGCGAAGGAAAAAAGCTGCTGCTGCAATCCGTTCATTTTTAACCAGTAGTAGTGAAAGTGAAGATGACGAAACTTTCATTTCATGTGCACGGAAACACCTACCTGCCAAAAAATTTGAGAACGTTATAAAATTTATATTGAATTCTTGGGTAATTTTTTATTAATTAATAATTTCACTTCCGAAATCTCTACAGTCCACACCACAAACGCAAAAAAGACGTATAGAGGACCGAACTTCCATTGCATTGGGATTTCACTAAAGCAGATTTCTGAGAGAACCAGTGCAGTACCAGTGCCGCTCGCATGCGCCCCTGTTCGGCCAAATAAAAACGCTAATTGTCGTCAGATTACGGTGCGAATAAAATAAAAAATATTTTTTGTTTCAAGGAAAGCATTTTGAACTCGACAATTTTTCAAAAAATCGGTAACTAGTTGAATTGAAAGTTTGACACACCTGACAACAATGAAATCACAGTAATAGTTCAGTCCACTATTTCCCAAAGCGATTTAACGGAATCTTGGAGTTCTGCGAAAAAATTCTGGGGTTCCGCGAGATAAGATGTTTTTTGATCGTATTTCTCGAGGCATTTTTTTTTTTGACAAGACGAACGTACTTTGCATTACACAAGGTATAGGGACCTAGATTATTATCTCTGTATTTCTCCTGGATTTCCTAACATTTCTTTGAATTTCCCCCAAATGTCCTCGACGGTTTACCCTCGTTCAACAATAAAGTTTTAAAATATTTAATTATGCCGAGAACTATTAAGTAAATTTGTTTGCTTTTTATTTGCTCATGATAGTAATATGCTACTTTACGACTTTCTGTATTCACCTCCAATTATATCAATATCTTGATCAATAGTACTATGTATGTCATTATTACTCATCATAATTTTGTTTATATAGTTTATTAATATTATTTATCTTTTGTTATTATTTCTCGAGGTTTTGAAAACATATTTTTGTTTATACTTACAAACAACTTAATTCGTATTTAAATAACATTTAAATACATGTTAATAGTGTTAGCACAACAAAAAATATACCTCGATATTTACAAACATACAGAGATTATGTACAGGGTGATCATTTTAGGAGGCTCACTAGAAATCCTGGCTTTTTTTTTGAGTTAACAAAATAAATAAAAAATGTCGGTTATAGCTTTTCTCCAGGAAAATCGTGAAACAATTCAACATCAACTGAAACCAAATATGGTCGAATACCAAAAGTAGTATGAAGCAACTAGGTAATTAATGAGTGATTCGAAATATATTACAATCATTTCTTACTTCCGGTTTAGACAAAAATGACGTCATATTTGCTTACTTCTTCAGAATCAAACGTTTTGGAATTTTGTTGGACAATATTTTTCTGAATTCAACAATATCAGATACAATTATATTTGTGGCAATAACATCATCTAAAACAAATTTTGAGAAACCTATGTTCAAATAGTTGGTAGTAATTTTTACTGAGTAATAAAATAAGACGTTGGACTAGATAATTAAAATGAGCAGGTCTCGGAGCAGGTCAAACTCGAGGTCAAACTTTTGAAAGATTCCCTATTGACTGAAAAATTCGTGGAGAATGTTTATATTATTTCGAAAGAAATAAGCAAAGGCGAGAGCAAAGGTGACCTAATTTCTGTCAAAGCCGGAAATACGGATTGTACGTATTTCGAATTACCTTTAATTTGTCATATTATACTTCTGAGCGAATACAAATAAAACATTTTTCAAAATTTTGATTTTGCGACCACATTTTCTTTAGTTGGGGCTTTAACTGATGTTCAATTGGGTTTATGTATCTATAAACTTATATTTAAATAAAACTCCAGCAACCTTGATAACATGATCACCCTGTAACAGGGTTGTTTGAATTTATCAAAAGGACAACATTGGAAAATTTAGTCCACGTGTCTTTCCGGACAAACTTAAACATAACTGGACAAAACGAATTAAACGAAACAAAAATATTAAAAAAAACCATTTACCTATTTATATTCATGTCAAAACAATAAATTAAGTCAACCAATGAAACAATATTTATCATTTATCAGATATATCAGTCACTGTTCATAATGTTCATATAAAATTAATTAATGTAGGAATACTGAATATTGTAAATTAATCAAAAAAAGAACAAGAAGTTTTAAAATATTTATAATTAAAGGAAAAGACAAAAGTATTACGTACTTAGGTACATTGAAGTAGGGTACTTAAAAATTAACATTTACCTTTCGGTTTTCCCGCGGGGTTTCCTTTATTTTCCATATGTATTTTATAATAAGCCACTAACTACTAACACTATTGAGACACTCAAAAAAAGTTGAAAAATTCACAACACTGCCCTATAGAATTGATTACCGATCGGTTTTTAAATTCATACCAACTCAAGAATGGGTTATCATATCGGTTTGCCCTGTAATGAGCAAAGGCGGATTTAGAGGGGGGCACAGGGGACATGCCCACCCCACCGAGCGTCATAAACCGGTTCACAAATGATAAAAGTCGTCGATTTGACTTTCTATTTTAAGTTTTTCTTCGGTCCTGTACTATCTAAGCGCTTATTAGTATTAGTTATTACGCTTGTTCATTTTTAAATAAAATTTCTTATTGTAAACGATGTGGCCAATTTATTTCACTTATTAAATACAGAGCTAGTGCGCCCCCACCTAGCACCAACTCTTAATCCGTCGTTGGTAATAAATAGGATTCGGATATTAGTGAGTTATGACGTCAAAAACAGGGTTAGCGCAACGGAATATTTGTTATTAATTTATATACGTTAAAACCAAATATTTTTTAAACTAATATCTTTCAGTGACTTATCTTGTAGTGTAGAGGTTCTAAACATGACTAGTGGAGATAGTAAAGTCAAAATATATCGGCACTAGCAGCTTACACCAATAACTTTTTGCTACACTGCACTTTTTCACAGTATTGCTGCGGTATCATTCCTTACATGCAAAGCATATTATTAAAAGTTGCTCCATATGTTCTGCTATTAAAATCCGCTATCTGTTTGTAAAAATCCGTTTATCGGCATGTTGAAAACGAACGTTTTATCTCGACAAACGTTATTAGTGCATATTTAAAATAGGGGAATATTCATAAAGACTATTAGATATTTATTTGAGGACCTAAACAATCCACTCCTTTGCCCTTGTTTAAATGTTTAGCGATGTCTCCAGATAATTGATACGTATCTTGTTGAGGATCAAACATTACATTCATCGCATCGATTATGGTAAATTCTAATGTTTCTGGTAGACGTTCAAGTTGTTCTATAACGAACGAGAGGCATTCGTGAAAAGCTTGGGTGTATAAATTCTAAATCTTTTTGAACACTGGTTTTTTTATATTACGTGATTAATGGAAATGGATAAATGAATTAGTTTTTTAATGGGTATATAAGGTAACTACTACATTTAAATCTAAAAATTCCCTGACTTCAAAGTTTTGCAGGTAATATTTTCTAAAAATTCCAGTGTTTATTCTCTAATATATCAATTTGACCATTAACAGTCATTCTCATAAATCAATTTTAATATGTATAAACATATGCAAAAGATTAGATTTTATGTTATCCCCACTTCGGAAAATATTGTGAATACCGGCTCTAAATGTCGTAACCTTTGGTAAATTAGGATTTGGTTAGGCATGAGCAATGTTAATATGTTCTGCTGTTTCCGCTTCAGACAAAAGCAACATATGTCGCTTTCAGCTTTGCCCAATGTTTGGAGATGATGTCTGACTGGGCAATGACCTGTGAGACGGCCTGTTAGTATCTTTAACTTAGGTTTGCCGAGTTTAAGTAGCTCTCCAAGTCTTTTTTTACGAGGAATATAAACTTCTTCGCTTGTCTTTGACCTGGAGTTAACTCCTAATTTACGTTGCTTTTCCCATTTTCTGACTTCTTCTGTTGTGTGACTTTTAGATATTCCACAAAACGGTTTTGGTCCGATGAATGATGATACTCCACCTTCCCTAGCAAGGCTATCAGCAATCTCATTCCCTTCTACTCCTTCATGCCGTGGCACCTATATCAAGGTAACCTTGTTTTTCCTTGCCAATTGTTTTACTGTTTATAGATATGATCAGACTATGTTAGACTTACAAATAAAGGAACTTAGAGCTTTAAGTGCTATCTGGCTGGCTGAGAGGATATAGATTCTTGCTCCTCATGTGCCTTTTTTAATGCAATCTCGAGCGCAGATGTCTATGGTGGGAGTTTGCCCTAAGGCTTCTGATAGCCTACATCTACAATAACAAACCACCTATTTAATAGTTGATAATATATTTTTATGATCAATGAAAATAAATATATCTGAAATTTTAACAGAAAATATAAAAATAAAGTAACAAGACTTTTCTTTTCTAGTGTCAATTTCATCATCGATTGATTTTATATTTCCCCTGTTTCCTGACTCAATTCTTCCTTTTTCTTTTTCAGGTTTTTCGATCTGCGGCAGAGCCCCTTTCTCTTTCTTTTACCTTCACCTCCTCACACTTTCTTTTTCTCAAGGCCTCTTACACTTACTATTGGAATTTCTAACATACTGAAGGACAGATTTATTTATCTTAAATTGTTCAATACCACCAATATTTACGGTATTGTCATAAAATTACCCTTTAAGTTATCAAAGGTTTTCATTTAAATTTTCTAATAAGCACTCTTTGTTATAAGGAAATTTACAGGTTTTCCCTGACTAAAATCAATTCCTTGACAATTTCAGGTTTTCCAGGTTAGTAGACATCCTGTTATATAAAAATTTGTACAATGTAAACAAATTCACAAGACATAAACTTGCAATTTTTATCACGGTTCCTGCAGACGGCACTGACTGGTATGATATCCGAATTTTAGTAACAAGCATCTGATAGATTCACTTATCATTACG